>JACXGJ010001291.1:0-88340 GCA_016801105.1 Esox niger | reverse complement strand
ACACACACACACAAACACATACACACAAACACATACACACAAACACATACACACAAACACATACACACAAACACACACACACAAACACATACACACAAACACACACACGCACACAAAGACCCAAATCAAAGGACCACGGCGCTCTACGAAAACCCCTTCATAAACACCCGCACGCTCTGATTACACCCACATGCTCAGATTCTGCCACGAGTACTGTGACAAACTAGGCCTGGATCGAGACACCCAGATGAATGAGAAAGAAATAGCTTAGTTACAATACGCGCACTGTCCGTTGCTATTTCTGCACATGGTTAAATGTGCTAATGAGTGCGGTTAGTGTTTGATGCCAGTCGTAAGTGTCCTGGCACAGTCTGCGTTGGTCTAAATGTCATCTACTCAAACACTCTATTTTGTCAGAGAGAAATAGGCCATCGTCAGTGAGTGTGTTTCTAATGACACATAGTCTTTGTTGCCACACAAAGCATGCGAAAGCGTGTAAAAAAATTACCCTGACAAAAGTCCTTTGGTTTCCTAGTATTTCGACTGCTGCCCATTTCCCCACACGCACACATATTAGCACATGAAAACCAGTCCAGTCAAGATGTTATGATATTATTTTCGAAGCCTTAGATTTACATTAACCTTTAACTGCGCCCCCTCTCCAGGGAGGTCACAGGAGGTGTGACTACCCAGTGGGACACCAGTCTACGTCAGTCCACTCTGAAGGAAGGGGAGTGGGACCAGCCCAGGTGTCCCTGTGGCACCTCCAGTGAGGTCTGTATCCTTTGGAAAGTCCCAGGTCGACACCTCCATACACTTCACAGGGATTATCACTCCAGGCTTCATCACAGCAGGGGGGCGGGGGTTGCTCAGTGCTTTACAACGTCTGACCAGTAGCTGAATGCCAGTGTCAATAAGGGAAAAAAAACACATATTTTGTTCATCCCCTGAGCAGGACATCAAAGGTTTCTCCCAATTTGATGCATAAAATGACAATATATGAAAAAAAAGTATATAAACTCTGTAATAAAACCGGTTGTATTTAAACCATCAATGTGGTTCAACGAATGCAGATTGGACCCTGGCACTGCGGCCTGGTAGATGGCCGTGCCACGAAGCCTGATGCTCAAGGCCAGTCACAAGCCAGTCGTTTATTTTCCTCTGAGATCTACATCAACAACGGCGTCTTAAAGGCCCAGTCTGGATAACTATGACTGGTGGACCGGCTCTGCATCCGGCCTATTTGGGCTGAGCGTTTAGGGCCATAGAGTCGACTCCTCATTATCGCTGTGGCCAGAACGTTCCATCCTCAAACGTCTAATATCTGAGGAATACAGGACGGATTGGAGACTTTATCCACTCGGCCCTATTTGCATTAATGCATTAAACAGATCATTAATCTGCCCCCCGACCGCCCCACCATGAAAGCAGAGATTCCCCCATGTGTCTCATCCCAGATGTCCTCCAATTCTTGACCGGTGGGTTATGGCCACACGACGGTTAACAATCGGCACATTTATCAGGCATTAAACCCAGGCCAGAAATCGGGCCTTATTGTGGGAACGGGTCAAATTGGGCCTGATCGTGCGGGGGGGGTTCATTGGATGCTCTTTTTCATTGGGGTGCTGGAGTCAGAGAATGAGTTTGAACACAGAGGGCTGGTTCTCCATGTGAAGAGGAAAGTAATGCTCACTGCCACCAGGACTGCTTGAGGATTCCCTGGAACTCGGAATTTCATAACCACAGGATACACTTTTGTCGGGATGGGTGGGTGGTGGGTGGGGTGTGTGCGTGTGTTGGGATGGGTGGGGGCTGTGTGTTGGGTTGGGCATAACTCAACTACTGGTTCGATTGTGCAGTGGAAAGTGAAGGCTGAATATATGCAATATAAATGACACCTGGCTCTCAACTCTCTCCTGTTGTAGCCCAAACCTACAACTCAAATTGGTCTGGTTACCTGGTTAGTAAAAAATGCTATACTGGCGATATCCTATAGTTTTTGAGCAGCTCTGACATTTCAGGACAGAGCTGTCTCTCTTTTATGACACTTTGGAACTCACAGGTGCCAGACCACCAGCAGTGGTTGCAATCTGGCTGATGGCTGGTCTCCTGGTTTGAGTGAGTGTGTGTATGCGGATGTGGGATTTGTTTGTGTGTCTGTAGCTGTGTCTGTTGCTGACCTAAACTGGAACACACGAAAACGTCTCCAGTTTGGATAAGGTCCTCAGGGAGAGATTCACGGAATGCAGTTTGTTCAGTTTTCATGTACGTGTCTCGTCTGTTTCTTCAAAAGCGACCCGTGTTTCAGACCACAAACCTATGGCCCAAAACCAGAAGCAGCACCCGTTTGTGTTAATAATAGAACCTGATACAACGATGGAATCTCCAAACGCCTTGTAAAAATAAAGGCATTCTGAGAACTGACTTCAGTAGGGCTTTCGTCACTGCCAGCACTTTTTGGCGTTTGTTTTTTTATGTGGTTTTCATGAAACTGTTTCTTATTTAAGGACGATGAAAAGGAGGACACGTCACGTCTTTCCTCACGCAAGAATGGTTGGACGAAAGTTCGGAAAAGTAAAGCAAGGCTCATTCACTCACATGCATGAGCACACACACACACGCGCACACACACACACACACACACACACACACCAAGAGTTAGACAATGACACTTGTGCCGTATGTTCAACAACATCTGATATGTGGTCATTTATACAAACCACAACTGCTGGCTGCAGCACATTTCAGAGTCTCAAAATATTGAACTTCTCTGTACCATAATCTTAAATCTGTCTCGTTTTAAATGTTGGACTCCTGACAAAGCACTCCCTGGACTTGTCAAACACATTGGACCAACATGAGACTGTAAAGAATAGCATGAACAATGAACAGCATTTTAAAAAACACAAAGTAAATCAACATCCATTTGTTTTAGCATTGATGTACAATGTTGTTAATTGGAAACATTGAAAAAATAAATTCCCCTGGATGAAATAATTATAAATTTTCCTGATTATATTTGGAATAATCTACGGCTCAACTCTTCCACTTGTCATCCTCATATTGTACAAAAACGGCCTACAACTGCTCTTTCAAGCATATCTTTACCTGTCAAACTGGACAACGACTTTATCGTTGGCAATCCCACAGACTGCATCTAATAATAATATCTGTGTAGAGCAGTTCTGAAGCATGACTAAACTGAAGTCCAGATAAGAATCAGATGTTTACACCAATGAAAAAAATCCATCTCCCTAGGAGAAGAGGCTGTTCAATTTACAAAATAGATGAAATGATTCAAATGCTTGTCTCCTTAATTGGGCATCTAGTTATGTTTTACAGGCTTTATGGACACTGGTGTAAAGGGTCTCAATGAGTTTAACATGGCGTTTCACTCACCCGGTAGATTTTGCTTGTAGTTGAAAGACAAGTGAAATGGCATGTGACTACAGTGGAAAAAACAAGTTGTTTTCAATAGCAAACTGTGGACCGCAGATTGTTTGTTTCGTCCTGCTGCTTTTCAAACAAGCGGAGCTATTTGGAGTGGCAGGTTTGCCTTATTATAGACCAGCACTGAAACCAGCAGACACCCGAGCCTGAATGAGATGTTCTTTTTAGAAAGCGTCATCTCTGCAACCACAAATGTTCTTGAAGTGGGCTGTGGAGCAGGAAGCCCCCCTCAAAACAGAGGAAGTGATGACAGCAACCTCTGTTACAACTTCTCTCACAATGCACCGTAGTTTTCTTCTAATTCTAAATCCTATAACCCTTAATCGAATTGAACCTGAGCCCCAAAACATTAACCTAACCCATAAGCCTGAAAAATACTTATTTTAAACATGATTCGTCTATCCATGTAATCTTATGATATTTTGGTAAATGTTAGTCCCCTTTTTACTATACGGCAATTCCAGTTTTTATGGATGTGACGTTTTCACACCAAATCTGAAACAATTTAACACACAAATAAATTACTCACCAAAGATAAGTGAAAGTTTTCTGTAAATATTTGTAGAGACAAAAAAGAAAAAAATCCCACGTTATAGTAACGGAACAACAAAACTTGCCTTATGGATGTGATGGAAATTAGGCATTTTGGGAGAACAGTAACATTGACAGATGTCTATGGATCTTAACTTCTCAGGAAAAAATTGAATATCCACATTTAAAGGCTTGGCTGCATACAAAAACCAATGTTGAAAATGGTAGAATGGTTATATTTACATTTTGAGAGGAAGATTACGGATTTCATATTCAACGTAACAGTTGTGATATTGTAAAAAAGTATGTGTTTTATGCATGAAAAATAGATTAACTGAATGTCCTTATATATGTCCTTATGTTGTCATCGGAAATTACAGTTTAAAGAGAACAAAGAAAGTTGCCTAAAAGTGTTCAAAATATTGAAATTGCTTTTCATTCTCAGGTTGAACTTACTCTGGAATTGCCCTATATTTTTGGGACTCCAAATGAATTTTCATTAAAAAGACAATATTCCTTAACCCTAAAATCAAACCAATTTCCAATATTTGACCTCAATATATCAATAACCCTAACACCATGCCTAAAATTGCAGGCAAATGTCTTCAACGTTAAAGACTTGCCCATTAGTTACTATACTTGTGAGGACTTTGGGTTCTCAACAGTATAGCAATACCCACAAGTACACACAGACACTTATCTGGCCACAGTGTTGAGTTGTCTCTCTGTATGCTTTCAAACACAATCAAACAGTGAAACCCTCAAAAGCAAACAGACAGGTTTTCCTCTCCCTCGCTATTTATACACATATCACTGCTATAATTATCATCATTATGACTTAGGGATCTGTTGGCTTTGATGACAACCTGCATCTTATCTGGGACATACATAATTAGGGCTTCTCTCACCTCAGACCAGTCTAAATGTTGCTCTTTTAAACTCTCCTATGCATTTGCACCATTTTAGCTCTTAATGTTTTTTTTTCAAGTTGTGTTTTGTCTTGTATTTGACTATGTACTGCACATTGCTTTAGTTAGCCAACGCTCACTTAAAACGTTTACATGAAGGATGAAAGAAATATAGGACTAAATTGCTATTTTGCCCGGCATATTCGAGACAGTTCACTGACACAGGTCCCCACTGGCAGACAGATAAAGTCGACTGGCGGAGCAGTTTAACACAGAAGGGCATTTTGACTAACATCAGAAATGACAGGCAAACACGTTTGGAATCCTACAACTCATGTGAAATATTCTCAGTAACGCTTTATTATTTCCTACTGAAACCTTCATTAATAACTAAATAATTCTAAGTGAAATCCATAGATGAGATTGAGAAAAACAGTCCTCACTGGCTGGAAGGATTGTCCAAAAACAATTCTGTCCTTACTAGGTTTTAAGGACTTCACTGTCTGTGTTGAGGATTAACATTTATCAATAATAGAGCTTAATTACATGAATAAATCTAAAAATAAGAAAGACAATCTGGTGAGCGATGTTGAGCGCATTTGACCGTGACCCTAGTTGGACAACATGTTCCGTCATAAAGAACCAAGCAGCACTTGTGTGGTCCCAGCTGGACTTGGAAGTTTATTGGCCGTCGTAGCGTCCATTCATCTGTTGGTTGGATCATGTTGACTCTGTGAAAGGGACTTGAGGAGGCAACAGTCACAGGGTGATAAGTCTTCTCCATGTATTGCTAATCTCATCTCTCTCTGTGGTTCAAACGGGGCTCCTATATATGGCCAGAGTTTGTCTGGTCTCAACTCCCATCACCGCTTGCTAGGGCACATTATCCAACATCCCCTACCTCCTCTCTTGTTCTCTTTCTCTCTCTCCATTTCTGTCTTTCTCACTTTCCCTCTTGCTCTGCCTACTCTGTGTCTTTTTCAGATCTCCAAATAGGGCCCTTAGTTTGTTGTCAGCGTGTTGATTTGGTCTTTTTCTCTCGGTCTCGTCCAAAAGCAATCATAGCTTCTTATCTCTTCCAGGCTACAATAGCAGCTGGTTACCATTGAAGTGTGGGAGTCTCATAATCACATGTGGTCGGTCTTAAAGGTGAAGGCTGCATTCAAGTACTATTAGACCGGATTCTGAATCGACATGGCATGAAAAGAATGAAAGAGAGGGAAGCAGCAAGCTGTGACAAATGAACAATGACGTTTCTGCTCTCAGTCATACATTTCAATCAATATGACCTTCTATGCTTTAAAGCCTGGCTTTGGCAAATCAGCTACTCCGGGCGCGGAATGAGATGCATGTATTTTGTTCAAAGTTGCTGTAAGATGCCGTCTCTGACAAACAACTACTTATGGCCAATGACTTTTTCACATTCCAATGTCAAGCCAGCCGTGAACTTGGAAACGCGGGGACCGCGAGAGCGAGCAGGAACCGCCAGGCCTCTACACGATGCGAGCACAGGTCGGTCCCTCGAGTCGAGCGCTGAGGTGAGTGCGAGGTCGACGGTTCAGAGATTGGCTTCTGAGCTCAACGTCAACAACGCTTGGAGGCTCTTGTCAGTCAGCAGGTCCACCTCATTGCTGGAGAACGCCAGCCTGCTACAAAATAAACAAACTTCACATCTTCTGCTTCACATCGGCTGTCTTTCAACAGAGGCCGTGAGGCAGCGGTGTCAGGCATTGTTGAACCAAAGCTCCAACCGATTGCTTGTGTGTTTTGGCTTGTTCTGTTGCATTCGACTTAGAAAGCCTCTGGACGCGTTGTTGCAAAGTTTCATTGACACACACCAGACATACCTGCTATTGTAGCGTCGTCTGATCGACTCATCTCAAACTTTGGCAAGCGTTTTTAGGCTCTGAGTCCAGACATCTGATTGCGCCGCAGAGCCATGACTCTTTGAGCGACATTTAAAAAAGGGACAACCAACAAGTAGATTAAAAATAAGTGAGTGAAAAGGCGATAGCGGTTTGGAGGGTTACCGTTCGGGGGTAGGTAGGTGAAGCGCTGGTACTGGCTTCTCTTCCTCTTGCCGTTGCAGACGTAGAAGTTGACCTGCACCGGGCTGGATATTCTCTGGTTCCGGTATGGGGGAATCTCCACAACCAACCCGGTCTACGACACACAAACAGGGAACAGAATGGATACGGTCATGGATCCACCCGGACTGCGGATTGCCACAAGTTACATGCACATGTGTGGTGGATTCCAAAGCATGACCGGCATTGTGTACCTCATATCCCCTTAAAACCTAGAGCAAGACGCTTACAGCACAATGACTGTGGGTTCAAATCCCATGGGGGTTCACCAATAAAAAGAATGATAACATGTTTAGTCACTACTGAGAGTTGACCTAATTAAAAGCGCAAAATTACTAAATTATAGAAATATGTAGCACTTCTAAGACAAATACTACGTCAAGGTTAGTGCGAGCTCATGAATGTACAAGTTATGGTGAATTTGTCGTCAGGGGAACTGCTGAGGAGGATTCTGAATGAGCTGGCTGTTCTGTGTCCCTGTCCCAATATGGGTGGGCAGAATGGAACCCGCCCCCCTCCCGCTGGGTAAATTCCCTCCCTGTGCGTCAGGTGTTAAACCCCCGGACAACAGGGGAGGGACGGGTTTTGTTTTCACAGCCCCTGATAGGCACGCTGCCCCCGGGGCGAGGCATCCGTGAGCTGGGACGGACGTGAACTTTGGGCTGCTTTTGCCGGCCGTCTGGGCTCAGGTTGGCCTGCAAGCCGGTGGTGGGGGGGACATGAGCTGCTGGGCTGTCTGCTTAGTGCAGGTCTGGTTCTGTCTCTCTCTCTCTGGGGGCCTGCTCTGGCCATATGGGGCGGTAGTGCAGAGCAGGAAGCCGTTCCCTGTTGCTCAGCATATTTTCTGGGGTCGGTCTACGTGTCTGTCTGACTGAGCGTCTGTTTACAGGCCCGGTCTGCCCTGGACTGACAGGGGGCAGAGACGGCACACACACTAACAGTAGGACACACTCCGCACACACAGGTGTTGGTGGCCTCCCTACCCTCTTCCCCAGCCCTCCGCCCGGCACAAACCAAAACGGGAATAATAATTAAAAAAACATGGCAGGATGAAAGATGGATGGTTTCCTAGCACTGATGAGGGGCAGGCCGGGGAGAAAAGGCCAACTATTTGGTCTGCGTTCCATTTAAGCACACACTATTTGTCTTTAACCTACCTAAGCCAAACCCTCCTTTATAAAGCCGGCGCTGTAATTTTCCAACATGAGAGACTATCCCTAACATCACCAGCCCTTAAGGCCAATTAACTAACGAAGCACCAAAGCGGAGCCTTCGTTTAGCCTTTCTGATGCAACGAAGCTGTTCACCTGAATGAAAAAACAAAAGAAACAGCAACACCCTTGAAGTGCCGCCGTAGCTGACATGTTTATTCTAGACCCCTGCAACTGCCAATTGCAGCGGTTTGTTTACAGGAGGGCAGACAGCTTACAAGACTTCGCTGATGAAAGACGGGAGAAGAGGAGGGGTACAGATAGTCTGAAACCCACTGTCGTCACACACGGCCTAATGCAGGGGTTCTCATGTCCAAGTCTGGGGACCCAGACTATTGCTCATTTTCTATAATGCCTGATAGTTCATTGCATTCACCTGGTGTTCCAAGTCTAAATTAGTCAATATTTAGAGGGCTAGAATGAAAACCAACAGTACTTTGGGTCCCAAGGCCTGGAGTTGAGAACGACTGCCCTAATCCACACTGGAATACACACAATAACGCACACACAAACTCCCGAGCACATAGATCCCTCTATGTTCCGGTATAGAAACATCTCCATATTGAAAGCAGACCGAACGGGTCTCTCTAAACTATTCTTTAATTAGCTCCAGATGCATATGTCGCTTTCCTTTGACACGTACAACAACATTCAGTCCCCTTCTGACGAATCCCTTCGGCCTTTTTTTCCACCCACGTTTTTTTATTAACAGGACATTTGTGACTGGGCATCTGCGGCTCGATGCACTTGTTTATTTGGTTGTTACTTTTCTTAAAAAAGGAGAGGACCAATCTGCTGTCCTCAAGAGGAATGCCCAGGCAAAGATGAGGTGGTAACCCCTTTCCTTTATCTGAAGTCAAACTGAACGTCTGACTGTGTCAGACCAACGTGATGGAGGAGGGGAGGGGGTGGAGCCTGAGGTGTTTTGGTGGGGTAAAAGGTCATGCATCGAAGGCACCGTTCATCAGGAAAATCTGACTGTATGCGAAACTGTCCAACGGAAAACGTTGGTTTTCCCAAAACCAAATGTTTTTTCCTACAGCATGCCTTTTTTGAATGCGACCCAGTGACCGCGGTGGTATCCTCGTACACATGCAGTACACGCGAGTGTTTGTGTCAGAGGAGGGCACTTGTTAATGGCTGTGCAAGATGTTGTGGGCGCCGATCGTTCTGTTTACGGCGTATTCGCAGATGAGGACAGAGAGGAACATTTGGTGAAAATTCCATTCGCGATTGCATGGAGTAATCAACCCAATTAATCCCCATCCCTGGGTAATGTATTAGCAAAGGTTACATCAGAGCAGGAAGGGGAAGCCAGGGATGATCAAGAAGCAAAGGGGGAGGGGCCGAAAATTTGATTGGGCAGGAAAAAGTTGCATGTTGGAAAAAATAAAGAAAAAGCGCTGAATAGATGGAAGAGAGCCCGATTGCAATCTTGAAAACATCTAATAAAGGATTTGTCCTGAAGAAAACAAGAACTACTTACAGACTTGAAGGAGTCTTTGTCAACTTTTGCTTCTGTCTCCCATAAATGGTGTCCATCTGAAAAATAGACAGAAAATAAAATGTTATGTATTAACATATAATCGGCATATTTGACTTTGCGTCAAGCAAGAGAAAGGAGTGACTGTTCAAAATTCTGCTTCATATACTACTCTATGTTCCTTGCTTTGTTTCACATGGAGAGTGTGCTGTGGTGTCAAGGTGTCTAGACATCTGCAACACCAGCCCATAGCTCCAGCCGTCCTTTCACATTGGGTCTTAGTGATTTAGCGCGGCACCTTCGTGAACAGACGGATCTGTTTTTGTAATCAGGCCCCCGAACCCCAGCCCGTTTTCTTAAGTCCTACGACGCTCATTAGCGGCTGTCAGAAGGGACCAACGTTATCCAGCGCTTGTGTCTTCGTGTGTCTGCAGCTCCACCGTGCCGTTTATAGCCGCATCGACGGGAACTGGCATTCTGTGTCAGGCTAATGACTGTAAACGAGGGCCCGCGGAAATGCCATCTTATGTACGGTACTGGCTGAAGGCACTGGCTATGGTACTTTCTGGCTGACATAATTTGCAGAGCACTGTGACGTATGGTTGAAGTGGCTCAATACATTAAGGCCATTGGGTAGCTGCCGTAAGATGACTGTTGAGAGAGTCGAGTTGTGGTCTCCAGACCGTAATGTTCTCCCTCAGCCTTTCAAATAAAAAACAAACAGGCCTTTACCTGTGACATTAAGCCCGTTCATCTTTGGTGAATACGATTGGACTTTGGTTTGGTCAAGCTAATGAAGGGGCAGATCACCAGACGTTTATTCCCAGGTGAAATATTAAAAGTGCGGAATAGAAGCAGTGTATATATTTTAAACATTATTTACTTTTGCCGTAACCGGGATCCGCAGGGGCGTGCGAAAAATAGTAGAATGAGAAAGAAAAGTTCCCAACACGACTATTTCGTCTCAGTAGAGTGGAGATTATGCTAAAAAGGCTGCCATGTGTGGTAATGAAATGTGAAGGTGATACGTCTGTACAACTGATGTCAGGCTGCGAGAAGCATAAGAGAAAGACAGAGGGAGAAAGAGAGAACGAGTCGTCTGAGGATGCTCATTCCTCGTATTACGTCTGGGGAACCAAGAGGGAATCTCGCCCGCCCCCGCACTGGGAGCCTCTCCAAGAGGGGAAACCTTAGACTGCGACGGCAACCCTTCACAAGTAAACATGTTTTTCAGGTTCATATCTCTCTCTAATTGTCTATCTCTCTCTCTTCTTCATTAAAACCATACATCTCAGTCTTCATCACTTCTTTTCTCTACTCCACTCTGATTTAATATCCCAATCTCTCTTCTTCTAGTCTCATTAACTTGAACTTGCCTCAATCCCTTCATCTTTCTCTGGCTCCGCCTTACTTTCACTCTCTTGCTGTTTCGCTGCAGATGCCTAAAGGAAACACTCCTTCTGAGTTTGCTCAGCAACAAAAAAAGAAAAAAGAAGTAGGCGTATTTCCCCCTCACTCTTCCTCTCTTTACCTTTTGCTGAATATATACAGCCGCATGTGTGGCACGCACAAGCCGGGGAGTGCCGTAAGACAGATAACCGCAAAACTTTCCATTCTTTCTCTCTTTCTCTTCCTCTCTCTGCAACATCTGCAAAATGCTTCTGTTCCCGACAACAGTGCTGCCCCGCCTCCCTCTGCAAAGCCTACACCCACGCGCAACCCCTCCCTCCTTCCTTCCATCTCAACCTCAGCCTTTACAACTCTCCGACGATCAGACAATCGCAGGCGAGACGTAGCCTCCCTTCAGTCTAAATTGACAGCCTCAGCCAGGACACGGAGCAGTGCTGGCGAGAGAGGCATGGCACCGGGACAGCAAACTCTGGCCCATGAGAATCATTTGCACTTGACATGATTCCTCACACACTCGCCACCAAGCCTTCTGCCTGTGACCATGTCCAAGCAGTTGGGGGAGAGTCCGCGAACAGGGGTTGTATAGTACAGGAAGCACACAACAATGATGAATGAAGAATGCTCAAGAGACAGAGACACGGAGAACTTTAAAATGAGAGTCAGCCAACTCCCTCCTATTTCTAAGCAACGACACACTGTTTATTCAGTGACTAATGTAACACGGTGCCCCCCCGCCAAACACACGCGCGTGCGCACACACGCACACACATGACAACAACAACAGCAATAATCTCCTTTATTCTATGATTTCCTGTGGTAATCGCTAAGAGGTTTGGGTAACGGAGAAATGGACGCCACTGTCAACTGCAGTGCATGATGGGACCACTCCGAGAGCAACCAAAGAGCCATTGCTTTCTTCACCTGGGCTTCATTACACTTGCCCTTCCTCTGACCTTTGGTTTAAACCCAAACAACAGGAGAGAAAGAAAGCGATAAAGACGAAGAGGGAGACAAAAGAGCATGGGTGGAGTGTGTGATCGTGATACGGGATAGATCTCTAATCAAAACCTAAAACAGGGGCAATTCAACAACAGAACAACAACTTCCACCGGCCAAAGAATGTTCACTTTGGCGGTTTTGGGGAACGGAAAATATGATTCACCCGGACTTAATTGCAGAGGCACTCGTGAAAGAATCCAGTCCTATTTCTCGGCTTTCGTCCTTTCCCCAAGATCATTTCTGAAGCCTATTTTCCCCTCTCTCTATCCCTCTTTCCTGTTGAAACACATTTGGTCCGTTATTTATCAAATTGTGTCAAAATCTTGATACCGCCTGGCTTTCAAAGAACATTAAGTTCGTCGGGAGCCAAAATAGAAGGCCAATCCTCGGGCCAAAATGGGCCAGATTACATTGGCCTTAGCTCCTGTGTGACACTTGGTACATGCCAGGACTGATCCTGGTGGAAAAGTGACATATCTGTCAAGAACGTGGAGAAAGAGAAGTCTCGGTAGGCAAACGAAACAGGGAGAAGGTAGGAAATATCCTTGCAGATATTGTTTAGCGACGGACCACCAAGAGGCGGGCCGGGGACCTCGGGGGACCCAGGGTACAGGAGGGATTTAAACTCTCCCTCCTATTTCCCGGCTGCGGAGCTATAGCGTAACGACGCGGGGCTCCCAGACCTCCAGGCACGGATCCAGTCGCGCCAGATGTAAAAGCTATCCTGCTCACGAGGGAATTCCCTCCCCGTTCTGAGTCAGAGCGTAGGCTTTCCCCAGCGCCTCCCCAACCCCCCTCCAGCCATGGAAAGCCGGGCAAGCCAGAACCCACAGTCGACGGGGTGCGCCAGGTATTCTTTTTTGCTCCTGCGCCAAAAGAGAGGGCTCCAGCGAAGTCGAAGCTAACGCCAACGACGCCCAATAAAAACAACAGAGATTAGAGCAAGTCAGGCCGAGGGAAAACGCAAAAGGCTATGGAATATCTCAGCGACACAGAAAGGGGTGGAATTTCTCTGAGACGTGGAAAAGGAAAATAATCACTCACAAGGCCTATAAAACCCTACTTACTGGTACAGGGTGTGTTGACTGTTGAATGCAGACTGAGACGCATCGCAGTCGACTGTGATCTTTTTCAAACCACATGATACCCATCATTTAAGCCTCACTGGGGAACAGGGCGCCGGGTATATGAGGGTCATAATAACCTCATAAATACATGTACATTTTTCTCTAATATATATATATATATATATATATATATATATATTAAGCTCTCTCAAAGTAACTACTTTTAGGACAAATGGTGGCAAAAATACAAATTGCCTTCCAGCCATGAGAAGATGCACTAACTGTAAGTCGTTGTGGATAAGAGCGTCTGCTAAATTAGTAATAGCTCTAAATGTGATGTATGGAACAGAGGTCTGCAGGGTTGGCAGCCCAACATCGGACTCTTTAGGACTACAACTGTATAATGCATAATAAATTGGCAGAACTGATACGGTCTCAGACGATGGGACGTAAAGAGAATATCCCTCTAGCATCTCCAAAACCTTGTTGGGGACTCACAAAGCAGAGCCACTTGTGTGCAAGCGATAAGGGACAAAATCACCAGCCCGGTGGGCAGTAACCTTCTGTGACGGCCCAGAACAGCACTCAGTCTGACCCTGCCTGAACCCCTCCATCTCCTCCTCCTGAGGGCCACTGATATATTCCGCTTCGCCCCTGTTCAGGGAATCCCTCGCAGATGAGTCACTGTAAACACTTCCTACCAAGCAACAAGCCTGTAGGCTACCAAACACCTCATTGCCACACGCACACACACCCAGCGTCAAACACACATTCTGGGTAAGTCATGCTGTGTGTTCTCCATGCGGAGCAATAGGGTACGGCCGCAGCGCTAAAGAAGTAATTATTATTCTGGGCATATTAGGACTTCCCTGAGTGCCACTAGCCATACGCTACGGGGGAGGTCTCAGGAGGGGCAGGAAAAAAGAATAACAAAAATGCTCAGGAGAAGGAGGACAGGGAGGGCGGGGGGGGGGCAAATATACAGAAAATCAAGAGCCTCTTTTATGAACAGAGGTTGACGAGAAATGTATATCACTGTGTAGAAGAATCATTTTGATATGTAGAAAGGACAGTGAAGTGGCACTTTGAAACCCACCTCCTATACCTTTGTAGCCAAACTACATCCAGAAAGAGATGATGCCGTTTGAGTTTTGTCCTTTGTGGATCAATTGGTGGAATGCTCGTTACCAGCGGGTTTGATTCCAGTGACCACCTGCTAAGCTTAATGTATTCTCGTATGCCTGTCAGGTAATTTGAGAAAACTGTTTGTTATATGGCATGTACAGCTCTGAAAAAAATTACGAGACCACAGCAGCTTTTTCTCAATAAAAAACGTGCAGTGGTCTCTTAATTTTTTCCGGAGCTGTACTGCTGATATACAGTGGGGCAAAAAAGTATTTAGTTAGCCACCAATTGTGCAAGTTCTCTCACTTAAAAAGATGAGAGAGGCCTGTAATTTTCATCATAGGCACAATTCAACTATGAGAGGCAAAATAAGGGAGAAAAAAGTCCAGAAAATCACATTGCAGAATTTTTAATGAATTTATTGGTAAATTATGGTGGAAAATAAGTATTTGGTCAATAACAAAAATTTATTTCAAGGCTTTGTTATATACCCTTTGTTGGCCATTACAGAGGTCAAACATTTTCTGTAAGTCTTCACAAGGTTTTCACACACTGTTGCTGGTATTTTGCCCCATTCCTCCATGCAGATCTCCTCTAGATCAGTGATGTTTTGGGGCTGTCGCAGGGCAACACGGACTTTCAACTCCCTCCAAAGATTTTCTATGGGGTTAAGATCTGGTGACTGGCTAGGCCACTCCAGGACTTTGAAATGCTTCTAACGAAGCCACTCCTTCGTTGCCCGGGCGGTGTGTTTGGCATCATTGTTATGCTGAAAGACCCAGCCACGTTTCATCTTCAATGCCCTTGCTGATAGAAGGAGGTTTTCACTCAAAATCCCATGATACATGGCCCTATTCATTCTTTCCTTTACACGGATCAGTTGTCCTGGTCCCTTTGCAGAAAAACAGCCCCAAAGCATGATGTTACCACCCCCATGCTTCACAGTAGGTATGGTGTTCTTTGGATGGAACTCAACATTCTTTCTCCTCCAAACACGACAAGTTGAGTTTTAACCAAAAAGTTGTATTTTGGTTTAATCTGACCATATGACATTCTCCCAATCCTCTTCTGGATCATCCAAATGCTCTCTAGCAAACCTCAGAGGGGCCTAGACATGTACTGGCTTAAGCAGGGGACATGTCTGGCACTGCAGGATTTGAGTCCCTGGCGGCGTAGTGTGTTACTGATGGTAGCCTTTGTTACTTTGGTCGCAGCTCTCTGCAGGTCATTCACTAGGTCCCCCCGTGTGGTTCATGTGATCATTTTGACCCCACGGGGTGAGATCTTGCGTGGAGCCCCGGATCAAGGGAGATTATCAGTGGTCTTGTATGTCTTCCATTTTCTTATAATTGCTCCCACTGTTGATTTCTTCACACCAAGCTGCTTACCTTTTGCAGATTCAGTCTTCCCAGCCTGGTGCAGGTCTACAATTTTATTTCTTGTGCCCTTTGACAGCTATTTGGTCTTGGCCATAGTGGAGTTTGGAGTGTGACTATTTGAGGTTGTGGACAGGTGTCTTTTATACTGATAACAAGTTCAAACAGGTGCCATTAATACAGGTAACGAGTGGAGGACAAAGGAGACTCTTAAAGAAGAAGATACAGGTCTGTGAGAGCCAGAAATCTTGCTTGTTTTTAGGTGAACAAATAATTATTTTACAGAGGAATTTACCAATAAATTCATAAAAAATCCTACAATGTGATTCTCTGGATTTTATTTTCTCATTTTGTCTCTCATAGATGGAAATTACAGGCCTCTCTCATCCTTTTAAGTGGGAGAACTTGCACAATTGGTGGCTGACTAAATACTTTTTTGCCCCGCTGTATATTAGTTTAAAAAACAAACAAACAACTGATTAAATTACTGAAATTCCTACAAATGAAGAATGGAGAGCATCGGTTAAAACTACAACACAAAATGATGTCAAATATAAAGCAGAAATATGTACAAAAATTAAATATACATAAATAAAACCTAAATATACAGGCTGGCATAGAAAGCTGAAGTTAGGTCAAGGCCCTGTCTGGTGACGAATCATGGAATCTTTAATGAGGTGTTTATTGGAGCAAGTTTTGGAAAGTGAGCAACCTTTCGAACTTTCATCACCACTGAAGTTATGGCTGTCACTGAGGATCACAAGTAGTGATGGGTGTTGTGTTATGGAAAGGGTTCAGTTGTCCATCAGCGTGTGTGTGTGTGTGTGTGTGTGTGTGTGTGTGTGTGTGTGGTACTCTTGGAATTTGCGTGTTTGTCTGTCAGTCTGTACATATATGCAATTTGTGTAATTCTTTGAATAAAATGAAATTTATTGGCGTCTTTTACTCATGAACTTTCCCAATGTAATAGAAAAAACTGATTTATGGTATTCATCTTTAATACAATTATATTTAATTACTGCCTTTTTAATTTGACCACATTTTTTGTTGTATTCCAAAATCAACACTGAGCGACGTCAATAGAAAAGCATTCCCAGACGGCAAGGACTGATCAAAATGTCAATGATGTAGGTTCAATTCAACATTATATTTTTTTAATAAAGCATGAGCGCATTTTGCCAGATGCATAAACTCCTGTAAAGTAGTTATTATGGAACCGTCTGTGTGTGTGAGTGTGAGACAATGAGCTTAGAGCTGGAAGAGCCCTGGATCTAGCAGGTCATTACTGCTTACATAAGAGACGACCACGCAGGCAGACTCTGAGACAGGTCGGGGAGGGGCATGAGAAGGAATCCCTCACTTTGTGCACCTTCTCGGAAGTCTCACTCTCTGGGCGCCATGGAGAGGGGAAAACAAGTCACTGAAATGGGGATAGCAGGAAGACGTGTGGGGATCCCTGGAGCACAGAACCCCACACCACCCTGGCTAATCGTTTTAACGGGCCGGGGAGAGAGGGGGGGAGAGAGAGAGAGAGGGAAGTGATAGTGAAAGAGAGCGACAGAGAGGCAGAGAAAGGCATAAAAAAATAGATAAAGAGAGAAAGGGACAGACAGAGCAGAAGAAACACAGAGAAAGGGAAAGATCTAGGGAGAGGGAGAGAAGAAAAACAGCAAATGAAGAATGAGGGTGACAGGGTTGAAGGTGATGGGGTCAAAGGTGAGCCAGGTTAAAGAGGTAAGGAAGAAGGTTCTCGGCCGGGAGGGCTTCCTTCTTTTCCCTCTGTGACCTGACAGCCCCCCCCCCCTCCACGTGGAGAAAATTGGACACGGGGAGAATCCAAGGGAAGTCAAGTATTCTAGGGTTACAGTTAAGTTCAAGCCAATCTCTCTCCTCCTCCTCACCTCGGTGGGCTCTGAGGGGCTAAAGGGGGAGCCGGCCGCCCGGGTTAGAGAGACAGACACAGCTGTGAAGAGTGTGGGGTGGAGGGGGGGGGTGTTCCCGTGACGGAGAAAAAGCGAGGCTAATATATCACAAGCAGGCGCAGAGGGAACCCTCTCAGAAAAAAAAGAACCCAAACAGGAGCCAACACGTCGCAGACTTCACCTGGCAGAGACCGGACACGTCTCAGGAGTAGATTGGGGCCAGCGCTGATGCTTTAAGTGTTATACCAAACCAATGCGTGGCCCTCGGGTAGGGATGAACCCCGTTGCTCTACTAAATAGACCCTCATTGGCTTGTGGGGCTATCCAAGAGGTATCAAACCTGTTCAACTGAGGGCAAAGTGGCTTTGGTGTCCAACTTAGACCTAGACAACCAGATGAGCAAGTTTGTAACTAAATAATTACCTTAATCGATAAAATACAAAGGAGGGAAAACCGTCAGACAGACACTAAGCCCTTCATTGAATGGGTTTGTCACCTATGCTCTAAGGTGATTCTTAGGCTTCTTAAATATCTTCTCACACAGAACATTTTGAAACGTAACCAGTGAGTTTATCACAGAAATGAATATCTACCACCGATATAAAGTATTTCAATCCATCAATCATCATCATCATTATTTAAATATTCTTCATTGGCATCTTCATCACCGTCTTAATCATCCCCATAATCATTGAAATCATCATCATCATCATGCGTGTTTAGAACGCCGGATTGCCACTGGAAACGATCAAGGAAATGACTGTTTGTAAACTTCATCAGTGTCTTTGCGCAGTCATCACTCCTCCCCCTCCCACACAAAGAGGAAATGAATGGCAAACAAATGTAATGTAAAAGTAATAACAAATCACTCTGAAAAAAGGGGGGGGTGTATGACAGTATGAACAAAGAGTGTGAGAAGTGAGAAGAGAGAATTCGCAATATTGTGGGACAAAGGTAAGAAGGGAGGTTAAGTGGTCGAGATGCAACAGACAGAGAGAAGGGAAGACACAGAGAGGGAGAGGAAGAGCAAGGGAGAGAGAGAGAGACGTTGCACATGCCCTGCTCGTGATTCATTCCTTAACTTGTGGCGAGCGTCACTGAACAGGCAATGGAAACTTCTGCAAATGTAAATACGGTTTGGTTAAAAATATAGTGCTTTAATGCACTCCACATGTGGCTCCCTGGCAGACCAGGCTCTGTTTTGACGGGAGCAGAGACAGAGGGAACGCAATGAAGGGAGAGAGAAAGGAGAAAGACCGAGATTGAGAGTAGGAGAGAGAAGGATCTATGGAGAAGAAAGAGGAGAGTTAAGGATCTAGAAAGAGGAGAGAAGGATCTAGAGAAAGGAGGGAGAAGGATCTAGAGAGAGAAGGATCTAGAGAAAGTGGCTGCTATGGTCCTTCTTGTGTATCTTACCTTGGGCCTTCTCTACAAACACCACCTTGGAGTCCGGCAGGAAGTTATGTCCGCTTAGAAGGATTTTCTTCCCGCCAGTGGCAGGGTAGCTGTCCAGACTCTGCTTCTCTACCAGGGGCAGCTCCTGGGCTGAACGCTGGGCTGGAGAATGGATAGACAGACAGTCAGACAGGCAGGCAGGCAGGCACAGAGCAAGGCAGGCAGGCAGACCGAAAAACAGACTGACCGTCAGATACAAAAAGTCAGAAAAACAGTTGCAGTATCCATTCACATCCAACTATGTCTGGCAAAAAAGTTGGACCTAAAAACAATATGAGCCCAAACAGTGGGTGTATCTATCTCTTCATTCTGACATTATGCTAAAGCCGTCCTAACCCAGTCACCATCCACGCCTGGACCTCCAGATTCCCCAACCTCCCCAACTCTGCATTATATACCAGGTCACCCGCTCAGATTTTCTAATAGCTTTTCACAAACACAAGATTTTTTTCACTGTTTTTCTAAGAGAACAAGTACAATTGATCAAAACAATATTTCTCTGGTCACCCAATCCATTATTTTCAGAATTCGCTCTCCTTCCCAACCCAAGACTGACTCGTATTTAATCCACCACATGCTTTTATCAGTGTGCCTCCGGGGCTCTGTCTGCGATCACAACCCCGTTCATAGTCACACAAGGCTCCCGTCACCACATCACAATTCATTAGACCGATTCATTGTAATAACCACACATTCTATTAGGGATAGTTCCACGTCGGGTACTGAATGTGTGGGGAAGACCCAGTGAATACCCAGTGAATACCCAGTGAATACTCAGGGTGCTTCCCATGGTGACCGCTCTCGACACCAGGTAAAAACCTGCTTGGGTGCTATGGGTGTCCATAGCATTGACAAGCCAGGTCTAGAAACTACGAGACACATTACTAACATCCACCCAACATTGTCTCACACACCTGCCTGCACGTAAACACACACACACACACACAAACACCTCCACCCCCCCCCCACACACACACACACACACACACACACACACACACATACACACACACACAAGCTTAATGACATAGTTAGAGATTTCCATACACGCTTCCAGGTGCACCAGACATATGGCTTATAAAGAAATGACTTTTTATTATAAACCTGGAATAATAAGGAAGCTGAAAAACAATATGTTAGGCATAAAGTTCTAAAATGCATCAAGGGATAAATAACATTATGTGCCTGACTTCCCTGCTATCAATTAAAGTGCTATGCATCCAGTGACTTACGAATTGCTTTCATTATAAAAACACCAGTAAGCTGAATGGGGTCCAGCAGGCCATCTCGTACAGATTTCCATGCTAATATTTGTGTGTGCATGAGGAACCGTCATCTGTTTTTAGTTTTTTGGACATTATGCTAAAAGATTCTTATTTACAGCAACAACCTGGGTGCAATTAGTGTAAACTATCTCACTCAAAGACAGAACTGGACGTTTTCCGCCGTCGGATTGGAGAGTAGAACCAGCAACCATTTGTTTTCTGGTCCAATGCTCTTCAGTCAATCAAATGTATTTAATGAAGCCCTTTTTACATCGGCAGTTATCACAAAGTGCATTTATAGATGCCCAGACTGAAACCCCAAAGAGAAAGCACCCAGAGTTAATGCACAGTGGCTAGGAAAAACTTCCAAGGAGGGTCCAAACTTAGAAAGGAACCTAGAGAGGAACCAGACTGTGAGAGATGGACAGTCCTCTTCTGGCTCTTGACCACAATCCTGCTGTCCCTGAATGTGTCACGGTTATTTGTATCCGTGTGTGTGTGTTGTATGTCAATCTGTGTTTGTGTTTGTATATGTGTGTGTGTATATGTAAAACTCACAGCATTCAATTGGATTGGAGGAGGCCTGAAGGGAGATGGTCCTGCCATTGGGCTGGCTGATGTGCACGCGGAACACCATCCTTACACGTGTGTTCTTGCGACCGATGTCCGTCTCGCCCTTACGCAGCTCGATGTCGGAGTTGCGCAGCTTCAGAATTCCTGCGCAGTCAATGCTGTGCCACACAGAAAGGAGGGCGCATGTCAGCGTACTGCATTTGCTAGTGCATTTCAATGACCTGCATGTGTTAGATCAATGCTCAAGTAGTTGAAGCCTGAGGTAATTCAATTGATGCAATATAAAAGAGGTTATCATAAACACATAAACAAAATTAAAACAATCATGTTATAGACCATAGAGACATCTATACTGAAGAAAAACAGTGTGCTGTCAGGTAATCACATTTAGACCTTAGCGACATCTATACTGGTGAATATCAGTGTCTTATCAGGTCATCACTGCTAGACAATGGAGATATTTACTGCCGATGAACCACTGATACACTTTATTTGAGGAAATCATTTCTCCTGCAAGGATTTTTATCAACAAGTGTAGGCAAATATATGTGCTGATGAGGTGAGCTGGTGTGAGATGGGTAGAGGTCAATCCACAGGTCAGGAGCTCTACACTGTTTCCACTGAAAATGCAGACTGCCTCTTCGCTAGCATTATAGCTAATAGATATCCAAAGTGCTGTGTCACTCATATGTGATTTCTATAAAGTTTTAAGTAATCATGTAGCCTACATGCGCCTTTAAAACACTCCAAAATTATCTTCTTGTGCATTAGGGCCTGCAGCAAAATGAAGCCTACTTTTTAAACTATTGATGAAAAACAATTGGACGAGTCAAGTTGGTCAAACCCTGTGGTAGATATCTCTCTTGTGGGCCTAACGAATACGGCCAATGCACTTCCCAGTTTTTTCCCAATCTCTTCCCAGAAGAAAAGCCCATTGGCTTCCACCTGCATTCTCACAGCCACTTAAGAATCCTCTACCTTTCCCCCAAAGCCAGCTCCCTTCACAACATTTAAGTCTCACACTTTTAACATTTCAAATATTTATACAGTTTCACCCTTATTAATCAATGCCACATTTATCTGCAGACTTAACTTTTTTCTTCTTCAGTCATCTATTTTATTTAACTTAATTTTTTTTGCGGGAGGATTTTCCTTCTTGGTGGAAACTTTTCAAACTGGCCTTCAAGAAATTGAAGTAAAACCAAAGAGTGGCTGGTAAAAAGTCAAGGAATACATATGGGATATGGCTTGGCATGTAGATTTTACACTGGAGCTTTTTGGGCGGGATTCCTGGAACATGTTAAATGTCAAGTTTTGCAAAAATCTATTTTTCCTCTTCATTTTGGTCGGTCTGAATTTGAATAAATAAAAAATAACACTCGCAACTAGTTTCTTTAGCCGCTCGTGCATGATGTCAGTGTTCAGTCACGCAGTTAATGGTTTTAAAACAAACACATTAGGGCTGGTTACTCTATGGTCAAACGACTGTTGGAATGAACATTAATGTCTTTCATGGACTATGAGGCTACGTGGAACGGGCATTTGTGGCCCATTCCAGCGATGCGTTGAACTCAGTTTCGAGTTGAAGTTTGTAGTGACAACACTGTCAACTCTTGGTCACAATAACAATATCACAGCACCGTTGGTCATTATAACCATGACAAAATTCATCATATGCTAGTGGTGGGCCAAGAGAGCAAAAAAGTGTCTTACTGCCACGGTTGAAAGGTGGCAGACATGGATTACAAACCAAACAACTTGAATGACAAGTTGATGCCTGATTTGAAATATATTTGCCACATCAAAATATGCCGACTATAGAAATTAGTGATTGTTATTTCTTTATTTTGTTGAGTAAATATACAGAAAGGTGAGCCCTTCTATCATAGCACAGACTTTCCTAGATACTTGCCTAGAATGTCCAGATACTATTCAATGAAGTAGTTTTCTTCTGGCTAGAAAATGGTTGGATGGTGGTCAACAAATAAAACATTGTCAGTCACAAGAGGAAAGTAAACGATAGACTGATACGTGTCTGTTGTCTGACATCTGTTGTCTACGTGATGTCAGTCAGCGATAAAGGAAGGAGATGGCCAGAGGGTTATCGGGGTGGCTGTTAACAGCTCAATGGAAAGACTTTGTCAGAGGCCCTTCGAAGACAGACTCTGGCCATTCAGTTAGTCAGCAGAGTGAGAGAAACTGGGCTCTGTTACTAAGGTACTATGGAGGAAAACAGTCAAACAGAACAATCCGGATTAATCCAATATAAAAATGTGTCTCTGCTTGTAGGCATATATGACCACAACATCAAATTGTTTAAAATACATTTCAACACAATTTATGTCAGTCTGTTTGTTATTATGGTATTGACATATAATACGTGCCACCAAAATTGTGAATTTCCTCCCACCACAAAAATACAAAAGTTTCTGCATTTCTTGAGTAGACACAGGCAATCTGAATGTCCAAAGCCACAATATCCTGAATCATCTCAATGTCCAACTCTTCTTGTAATAAAGGACCATAAGTAGCAGTGATAGATTTGCCCTCTCAAAAAGACTCCTGAATATCTGTAAAAACTATTACAGCCCTTTTTTGGCAAACCCTACACTTGAGAGGGTGAGCAAGACTCCAGTAAGGCTGCTGTCTTTACAAAACCAGATAAAGTGTCTACCTGGTTATGATGCTAGGTTGTAGCCGCTAGGGACGTTGTTGAGAACGGTGACACAACTGAACAAGGACAACAATATCTACACAGAGCCATAAGGACAAACGTGCGAACAGAGACCCAGGACAAGGATCTACCTGGCCAGCTGGAGAACCAGACTTGGATGTAGGTAAAGTCTACATTCAAGGATTATGAGAACTCTGGAACTGTCTTTTATGCAATGGGGAGGATAGCAACAGAAATTACATTTTTTTTCTACTATGGGCTGTACTGAGAGATCGAGAGGGATTTGGAGAGATATAGCGAGAGATTAAGAGATTGATGGAGAGATAAAGGCAGCTAGAGTAAAACAAACTCACATTGCTCTCATGTTGTTCTCAGGCAGCAGGGGGATCTCCAGAACCTTGGTGCTGGACTGGAGGGCCTCATGGCTGGCGGTGGAGACCGTCTTGCCTGTAATCCTGTGAACCTGGTAGAAGGCGTGTGGACGTAGGAGGCGGTCGTCTGCAGTCCCGATGAAAAGCTGCAGGGTGAGCGGCTCGCTCTCCATGTAGCCGTACAGCTGGCAGAAGAACAGAGATCCAGGTGAGACTCAAAGGCAGGTTTTAAAGCCCTGTTTAAACAACTTCAAGATAGGTACTGAGCACATCATTAGATACTGAGAGTAAATAGAACATACATTTTATATTTTAAGGAATTTATTGAGAGAGAGAGGGACTTGTGGTCATGTTGGTTTTTCAGTCTTGTTGGGGACCAATTAGCAAATTCAAAGAGTCTTCTGTGTTTGAATTTAGGAGTGGTTTGTTAAACTAAACTCCTTACGGGGAGGGTTAAACAAGCATTTTCATCTTTTAGAGGTAGTCTGTCTAGGATAGAAATCTCCAGGGCAGTGAGACACAAGCACTGATGGAGAAGCTGTATTCTCACAACTTCACTGTTCATTAAAATCTCACAACGCCTGTAAAAAAGCCCAATGAGATGTGAGGCTAGCAGTTGACAGTGATTCAATGGAAAGTGATCCTTTTGGAGACAAATATGAAACCAAGAGAATAATTCTGAGAATGATGGACAATGATTTCAAGATTTATGAAATGCCTAAATGGACTGGTTTTAGTAAACATGTGATTCCATGTCAGAAAAGTAGTTGGCTCCAATCATAAACATGTTGTCTATCTGTATTGAAAATGTCAGACGGTGCACCAGAAGTATTATAACCTTTATAAAACAATGATTTAATGTGATCAGGAATTTCTCCACATAAGTGTTTGATAAATCACTATTTTAATAAAATACCAATGTTAATGAGAAAAAATGTATTCTGCACAAAATGTTGAATGATAAATTTTCTTCAAATTTCAAAATTTTCTTCAAATTTCAGAAGTCTCTGTTTTTTACATTTGGTTGCAAAAAACAAAAACAAAATATTTCACATTTATCTGGACATGGTAACATTCACACAAAAATGACACCAGATCAAAGTGAAAAAATGGCTAGCCTAATTTCTTCAACCGCAATTCTCACCTGTTATAAATTGCTTCTGCCTTAGAGAACCTTAATGGCAGGATTTCGCTTAGCATGCTGACAACTCACATAACTCATTGGCCTCCGGGCATTTATGAACATTCATTATGATTTTCATGGCCGATGTAGCTCTGGAACGGTGCGGTGTTGCACAGAGATGAAAGACACACTTGTATCAGTAACAACACTTCACAGCACTAACAGGTACCACTTCCTTTCTTCTCTTCACCATTAGCTTCTACATGCTTCCCCAATAAAAGCAAATACAACAACCCCCACAACCCCCCAAAGCTCTTTCTAAGGCTGTTACTGCATCTTCTGGAAAGTACAACAGAATTAGTAGTCAATCATCGCCGTGTGTTCTCCACAAGCATCAATGCCCAAAGAAATGCTGAGTGTGAAGGCGATGTTTGGTGGTTTGTTGGATATTTGTAAAAGAGGGCACATCTAAAATCACCAAAAACAACTACGGAGGAACAAAGACAACTTTCTGGAACAACAAGGACAACATTCTGGAACAACAAGGACAACCTTCTGGATCAAAAGACAACCTCATGGAACAACAAGGACAACCTCCTAAATAACCAGTGCAACCTAGGACAGCCATGTAACATAGAACCAGTACAACCATATGGAACGTTAAGAAGTCCCTGGGAAAAATATAGAACAACCATCACAACAACTACACCAACACATGGTCTGCAGAAAAAAGCATGAGAGACTGTTGAAGTACACATGGAGAAGAGGAAAAGACTTCAAACCTCAGACAAAGTTGGCAGAGGACCACATTCCTCAATGTGGTGAAAGTCACCAGATATTTATGAAGAAGCTTTGCCTGAGACCATTTGCTAACCCAATCAAGCACTTCTGGTGGAACCAAAACTTTAGACCTCCCAGTGTGGACTTGAAGGTATCTCCAAACCTGGAAATCCTCAGAAAATCGGGGATCTGTTCTGAACAACATCCGAGATAAATGTTTTACTGGGCAATGGTGGACAGACCTCCATGGTTCAATACAGCTGGGTCTTTGACCACATCAAAGATTGTCAAGAGAAATCATTTACACGAGACGGTTCTAACCAAACAAGGTCCATGTGAAAAAAATACCCCACAAATTGCTCAATTATCTTCCCATTGCAAGTGTATCATTTCAAAACCCCCATCTTGAAGTTCATTCTTTTGGAAGTTCGGCCCTGTGTCCGAGGGAAAACAGTCTGTCAAAGGGAATAAGCGACCCCGTGTTTATTTAAGAGATTGAGTCATGTAACAAAACACAGGCCACATGTAACCCACGACATAGCCTGATTAATGGATTTTTAATGACCTTTGCAATGGGGTCAGGAATTGGGGGAGTAAGCAGAGTTGGACAAACACGTCACTGGAATCATTTGACCATAGTAATTGTGTTGCTATGTTGGCCATGTTGCCACTTGGTGACAACCAAATAATTAGGACCCCACTCCAGAAGCGTAATGAGTGAAAACATTGAAGAAATATCAAGCTCACATTTTGCTCTGGCAAGACAAATAGATTAACTTGCCAGCTGACTGAAAAATGTTAGTCTAGTTTGTCTAACTGATAATAAAACAAGATAAATCTATAAACTGATGATGAAACTAGTTAGGTTATATTATATACACATTTTGAGGAATGTACAATATATAACTGTTGTTCCATGAAGGAAGGTGTGAGGAAGACTTTTGCTGAGTGGTTAATTGAAAAGGAACTAACAATGTTGCCTTATCCACTAATCTTTCAATTAGCTTTCCCTTGGGCAATGAACTTTGTTGCCTCAATCAGGGAATGATGGTTACATACATAACAGAAAAATATCCACAAGCATACATAGGCAACAGCTTACTGATGCTCATTCTCTACAGAGTATTATACAGTAGTGATATTTTTCTCTAACATTACTTGCTCAATTCAACTTTCAAAGGAACTAGGGATACTAATTAGGCAGGCTTTCTTCTTCCTCTCTTTCTCCATATTCCCCATTTTGTACTCTTCGATCTCTATTCTGTCCACAGATTGTCTCCAGCAGCTGTCCTGACCAGCGAGCTAGTCACACATGCTAGTCATCAGTGAGTTACGCTGGGGTCAGGAGCTTCTTGAAGTCTCCACGCCCCTAGAGAGCACTTCATCCTTGTGGTGATCTCACTGGCAGACCCCCCCCATCCACGGCTAGCCTTGTTATATTTTACTTACGGTGTCACCAACGGTAATTGCGCTCAGCCGTCACGTGCTACCAGTTACTTCCAAAACAGACAAGTCCACCGGGAATTAAGTAAAGAAAAGGTATCATCAACAGCATGAGGTACAAATCAGAAACAATTGGAACGGGCTGTTAAAAATGGCATTACGTCTCTTTAGGGTTTAATAAAAGCAAGTCTCTCACATCTGCACCCACTGTCTCTTTTGTACTTTGCTACTCGATCGGCTTGAATATTTAATTTCTTTGTGACCACTAACCATTACCCAAGACTCCACGTGGCCTCTTATGGATAAACCACCAGAGAAAAAGGAGGGTGGTCTTTTTCTATGAGGGATAATAGGGGTGGTCTTGATGCCTTTAGTTGGCCATGCTGCGCTAGCCTACAATGGTGGTGGCATCCTCCGGTGGCGTCAAGAACCATGGTGATCTCACAGACAAGGAGGAAGTGATCTATCAGTGACGCTGGTCTTCCCGACAGCAAAGGAACGCGGGTCCCTTGGGGCAAACTCCTTTTATTCATTTTCCATATGTGCACCCTTGACCCCCTTCTTTCTCCTATATCTTCTCGATCTCCACCTCTCTTGGCTCCCTCCAGTCCAAACACACATACACTAACAAGAACCCTCACAGGAGCCATAGCAAAAGACAAAGTTGAGGAACCGCTGTAAAGTTTAAGTGTGATTCGACGAGGGAGGCTTTGCGCACCTGTGAATCCTACTCAATGTTTGTGTCTTCAGCCGGCATGTGTGTCTTGACACAAGACCTAATTTTGACCAGATGAGCCTGGCTAAGCTGTGAATGCACTCAAGCTGGGCTACATATATTTATCTTTGGGATAATCTAAACCGAATTTCAATCGAAACGTGATTTGCTGCAGTCAGAATGTGAAAGCTTCAGCCACTGGATGTGCCATATTCGTTTACACCCCTAACCACCATCTGCTGGCAAATGAGACAAGTTAGACAACTTTTCCTCTTTTAACACATGCCACGCAGGGTAGACCGAATCTCAAATAAAACCGTTTCTACATGTCAGCTGAAGCATTAATTGTGTAATTGTACGCAGCTGGTTTGTCTAAGTCGTGCTTGGTTTCGATGATGTGTAACTGCGACGGTGTTGAGCTCAAAACCAGAGCTCACCACGTCCTTTCCAACATTCATTTCACCATCCATCATGACGGCTGCTAAATTTCAGCCCTGAGACGGTGTTGCTCTGAAGAGGTTTTTCCTTTGGGATTCAAACCACGTTTGCTTTGTTCTCTAAATGGGAATCATATGTCCCAGTCAATGATATCTTAATGAAGTTGAGATTTGTGTTTCTTAATCCTTTTCATACTATCACCTAGGTTTACTTACAGTTTCAAATTGAAAAGCAGGAATCTTAAATCTGTCCAGTTCAAAAAAAAATTATAAGTTTGATGGTAAATTGGAACATATAATTTGCATATCCCAAATCACAGTCATGGGTCAGCCATTATTAACGGCTAATAGGTTTAAGTGTATGTCCAGAGTAGATGGACAGATTACCAAGGCAGGTCTGGGTTTCAAACTAGCAACCTTTCAGTCACTGGCAACCTAGCACCCATCACGAGGCACAAGATGTAAAAAATTGCCTAGCACTATGATCTATCTTGGGCAATTGACAGACCGTGTTTAAATATGGTAGGAAAAAAAGACATTCACTTTTGTTTAAGAAAGTGTCTTTCTGGTGAGCGTAGCAGCATAATCTGGGTTGTAGAGAGAGTGATTATACAGGCCTGCACTGAAATGATGTCTCTCTCTTCTCCCCACCGAGATTTCATCACTGCCTAGAGAATTATCATGACTCGTAGTCCACGTGGCGCATGCAGCAAGGGGGAGAAAATGCTGGAAGCCGGAGAGGAGGGGATGGGAGGAAGCAGCCCAGGCTTTTCCCATTATCAAGCTCCCTCTCAAGTGCTGACAGTCACACAGCGAGTCTTTGCCGTACCCAATTTAATCCACACTCATCAAAGTCGAGTCTTTCCCTTCCAGACTGTCTGGTCTTTCTGAGGTGCATCAACGGTCATATTACAACACACCAACTTGTTAGTATATCGGGTTTTCCGAGTTCAAAAATGGCTCTTCTAAAAACGTCTGTGTCCTTCACAGTGTCTACCGAATCGAGTTCCCCGGTGTTGTCATCGAGGGCAAGGTTTCAAATCATGACCCATGTCTAGACCAGCTAAGGTCCAATTTCGGGAAAAAAATTAACTATTTGACGACAGGCCATCAAGTTATAGCCAACATTCAAGGGTATTGCATTTGGGCTGAGTGACGTATTGATGATTTTCAGGCTGATATAAAGGCTGGCCACCAATGTCTTACTTCATAAACCCACGGCTTCTGGTGGCCATCACCTCAAACCATTTAAAATGCTGTAATTTAGTCACATTTTTTCCAGTTGATGTTCAATGGTATTTAGTGGTTACCCAATATACCAAGGTTGTGAGTAAGGGAAGCCCCTTCGGAAGCACAACCACAGATTCAGAGGAGCCTAACTGCTCCGCCGGACAAAGACGAACTGCCATGTCTGCCTCTTATTGAGCCAAATCTGCTGCTGTTCAGTGGGGGGCATAGTAGATGTTAAATGCTGTCTGATTTGAATATTATATTTACAGAGTGTGTTTCCTTATGAAGGAGTTGAATGCCATACTGCACTACAGGATCTTTTCCAACAAGGAAAGACTGTTTTTTATCTCTGTGGAAACAGTGGCGGTCTCCACTCTACACACTGTGGCATGTGCTGAACACATCACTGCCGGTGAAGTGTCTAATTGAAAACGTGCTCGAGGTGCATATGCCAAGGTCCTTCATGACTTCATGAAGTATAAAGGTAGCTGTGCTGAAACACGTACCCAAAGCAGAGGCACATTTAGACATGAACGTGTTAATTGGGATGAGAGCCATGTCCTGTTTAAAATTACAGCATCGCATTTACCATGTCTTTCTTTTCCAAAGGTGAGAAGCCTGTCATAGACAAAGGCCCTATCATTATAATTACACTATATAGTCTATCCATATGTTGCACCTATGACACTGTGTGTAGGATCTAATTCTTCACAGGTGTTGTCTAATGCTGCACTGCATACGTGTCTATATGTTTCCAAGGATTTCCAGTCTCAATATAAACCTGAATGAAACGCCTCGGTTGCCTCGATGTCTATTCCACCACAGTTCACATCCCAGAGGACCACGCCCCCAGGTCGCTTCTCCTTCGATGCAAAAATAATTCCATACAATTCCACTTTGGCAACCATTTGGATTGTGTCATAATATCGGTTTCTCAGGAAAAAGACATCCATCATGAAGAGGTGGTCTTCTGCAAAGGAAGGTAGTGGAGATCAATTTGGTAACCCCCCCGAGCATGCCTTTTGGAAAACGTCGTGCAGACGTCGGACATAGCTGTGGTGAGCAAAGGGGAGCCGGGAGAACCATGGGGGGGGGGGGGAGCTCGTTTGGATGGGCCGCCGGGTCCAGGATGTGGTATGCCATCATGGGATGTGTGTAAGAGGCCTGCGGGATGGGAGGTATTACACACAGGAGTAACAATGAATTGAGGAGCCAAGGTGCAAGCCAGCGGTGGAGCTGAGGATGGGTGAGGTGGGATGCTGGTTGCAGCTGGGGCCCTGGCGTCTCCACCACTGTGAAAGGGGCCGGCGGCTATCGGCAAGGCGGAGGAGAGGGAGCCGAGCATGACGTCACTTTTACAAAGGAACGTCACCATAATAAAGAAGAGCTTGTGCGTTTGGTGTCAGGGGTTCGAAAAAACATCTCTGTTCATTAAGCCGGAGGTACGGCAGGAGGTATGCGACTGAACAGGGACGATGGAGGTAGTGTACACCGCTTCCAGTAACTGTTTTGTCAGTCAGCTCTTCATCAGGCAGTGCCCTTGGGGTCGTGCCGCGACGCCTCATTAACCGACAGGCCAAAGACAAAGTGTCTCTTTATGTTTCTCCCCTTGTTGTTTTTCAGCCATGACGAATGTGTCACAAACACTCGCCTGTGATTTGCCTGTGCAACACCTGCAACGCACTGCTGTTGCCGTTTGGGGAGATTCAGCACCGGGAGTGTTTGTGAGACGAGAGAGGTTTGAGGAATGGGAGGCTCACCGGGAACGACATCGGCAGTGAAGCGGTGGACCCCCTGGGACCTTTTGGTGGTGGGGGGGCAACCCCCACCCAACCTCCTCCTCTTCCTTGACCCACCAGCCAACCCCAGGGGCCAAGCGGGGCCCTAATCAGCAGGAAGCAGTGGGTCTCTTGGGGTAACACAGCTGAGACCCAGTTGCCTGCCTGGTGACTCCCTGTGCTCTGCGTTTTTCCTCCTGCTGCCCTCGGGCCTCTTTCTGCCTCCCATATCTCTCTCTCTCCCTTTCTGTTCCCTCCGAGGCGCCTTGTTCTATCTGCCGAATCACTGCACACTCACTCCTTCTCCATGGCTGCACCGCCAGCCCCAGCCAGTCAATACCCAACCCTGCAGGCTACCCCAGGGTCTATGAGGTGCCCTGTCACCATATGCAACCTGCTTGGGGGCTGCACAGAATGAGTAAGACTGTGAGAGACATTGAGAGAAAGAGAGAGATTTGTGATGAAATCCTCTCTTTACTTCAGCTTGCATAATATGCCTGACCTTCAGTGTCATCTGCCAACAAACTTCCAGTCAGTGTCTCGGTTCTTCTGACATTCTCTAGAGATGTTATACTGGATGTATTAAATAAAATTGTTGAGTCAAAGTCAAAATAGCGGGAGAATGCAGATTAAAAAAAGTAACTGAAAATAAGTTTCTCTAAACCACAACTATATTACAAAGCCGTTAAGACACAGTCCGTGGTAAGGTGTTGGTGGAAGTAGAACCATCTCCCTTACATTCAGGAAGGTACAGAGAAGGTAGGTTGTGTGGAACTGAGAAGAGGAGAAAAGGTGGCATTGACATACATTGCTCTTAATAGACCTCAAACAGAGTTTCTCTCAGGGTTTAACCATTTGGAACTTTCAATTCAACTCAGTTCCTTCAAGAGCGTCTGAGTAATAAGAAAGTACACCAGTCGACTTCACCCTAAAAAACCTCTGGGAAAGACTTCCCGTATGTACAAAGGTGTCATTCTAAGTCACCACTCCTGACTCATCACTGAGACCCCCTTAAAAGCTGAAATACTGTGTGAGTCACTGAGTAGTGTAAACTAAAGTAAATAAAGTCCAGTTTAACCTGCCAAAAATACTCAACTGGTCACTCTCAAAGAACCACGGGCCAATGGAGGAGGAGAATGTCAACATCTCAGCTCTATGTTGAAACAGACGTTTTGTTTCTGTAGAGGGTTGTCACTGCTTTTATTTAGAGGGAGAGACTCGACATACTACATGCATAACACTGTTGTGAAAATGGAGATACTCAGCAGGTTGGCAGAGGTTGCGATGAGAAGATGAATTTATTAATTATGCCTCTTGAGTGCCTTGTAGTTGAGTAACTAGGGTCTGCCCGTTGCCGAGGCAATTTGCTACGTGTGTTTTGCTGTGGTGCATCGGCAATACATTACATACATTGAAGAAACACTGTTCTTATAAACCGGTTAGAAACTGGGGTTTGGCATACCTGTAGTATATGGTCTCTCATTATCTGATTAGTTCGAACCTATTGTGCTGAGATGTGGTATATGAGGCAGGAAACCACCGCTATCAAAAGAAAGCATTGCTCTACAGTACCTCAAAAGCCTCTTGGCTACTGGTATTACTGGTATAAGGATACTATATCATGGTATTTGGCTGTACCCAGTGCATTACTAACAGCTAACCATGGGTATATGTCAGCACATCAGCATTCGGTCTGAAACAACAACGTTTATAAAATACACATTAAATACATATGGACAAACACACAAACACATGGACACAATCAGCCCGATCCTAGCCCTACACAAGACCATCTTAGCTCCTTACCGGGGTCCCCGCCTTGAGTAAACCGAGACGTCTGACAGGCTAAGAGAAAGGAGCTCTGTGCTGGGCCGCCGCCGTGGCGAGGGTGACGCGACTTCTAGGAGCTCTGCCAAGCTCAACGTTGAGAGGTGACGGCCGTGTTCCGTGCTAATTGTGTCAATATGTCCGACCACTCTTGACAGGGAGCCTTCACCACAGACGTAGGCCGACTGCCCCACTTCAAGGGCCATTCATAATAAAGCGCTCATGTGCTGGCATAACCGTGTGCGATTATGCCAGCACATGACATACACACACACACAAACAAGCTAGGGAATCAGGTACCTGTACTACGGGGTGACCTCCGGACGGCGCTTTGACTGCTCCCCGGCTCCCTTCCGTTTCGTAGTGGGCCCGGTGGTGGGATTTGGGCTGGACCTCGATTTGAAGACTGTACGGGCCGGAGCAGGAAGGCAACTGCCAATCCAGGGCAGGGAGAGAGCTACAACGAAGAAAGACAGTGGTGGGTATATCCGTGGAACAAGCAAATGAAATCTCACAGACAATCCCGGCATCCTGAATAATGAGCTCCGGTTAACCATTCTATACCTGTCACGTCGTACATGGACATACTGTAATGTAGCTACCCTAGGCGAAATGTTGAAAAGAATAAAAAAGGGGGTTAAAATGCAACCCAGATTGAACAGCCAGACTAGCTACGAATGCACGCAGATGGATCAGATTCAGTTAAATCCAGATCTGTGTTTGCCTTGTTAAACAGTGTCCCTGATCCTTTCCATTCCATCACCGGCTCGCTGGCTCTAATCGAATCACTTGAAGTCATAGCCTGACGTATGTAATTCCTAAAGCCCTGGCAATAATTGGTGGCTCCTTTTGATGACCGTTAAATGAGAGAAGCATGTGCTCTGGTTAGCCTGCAGTGGGCTATTTTTTATCAGGCCACAGCGACAGGTGGGAGCGGACAAGTGGCTGAGGTGTACCTTAGTGTGAATGCTTAATGTAGATGGGCAAGAGCATTGGTGGGATTATTAATAATGGGGGGAGATGTCATCCCTTTGCCAATTTAGCAAACGTTTTGCTCCGGCCAAATGCCACGTCTACAAATGTTTGTTCTCCACAGTTAGTCTGGGACTCCTTTGCAGATGATTTCTAGACTGCAAACACATTCTTACCATTCTAAACAGTGCCAGAAACCGTTGAGTTGGGCCAGAGTCAGAACCCACTAACGGACTGTGGAGTGTTTGGTATGTGTCATTGATTTAAAAAATCGAATAGATAACAATTTTGTGCATTTCCACATCATCACAAATAACTTCAACAGTCTCAGGCTGAAGTAAGAATCCATTTCAGACAAATCATCAAGTAAAAATGAAAAAAAATGAAATCCCAATAATCCTTTATTTTGAAATAAACAATGTAACCAATTACCCCGGCAACTCCCTGGAACACCCTAAAGAGCGTGGTATCTGTCACAGCTGGACACTCATAATATCCTTGTTCAGAAGCACTGAGGGAATTATCCCAGCTTCTCATGCGAAAGACTGACGAGATACCGAACCAAAACAAACATTCGCCAGACAATATTTCACTGTGCCGGATGCCTGTGAAGCATAAAACCCCTGACCTAAAGACTTGCCACGAAAGTCAATCTCTGGCATCCTCTTGGAACTTCCAGGGTGTTTGTTGACCCAAAACGAACTGATTTCCCCTCTCTCTGACTTTATCAGCCCTGGCCGAACATGACATCATGTTCAGCGGCCGAAGAGAAAGGGCTGGACAAGACAGCACACGGGAGCCGGCTGTGAGATTACCCCTTCGACCACTTCCTTGGCCAAGCTTGTCACCAGCACTTCCTGTTTCTCCATATCTTAATCAAACACTTGATTTCCGACAGGAAAGTGTGCCAGAGAGGGAATGAGGGACGATAAACAACAAGGACTGTTGTGAATTGAAAAGGTTACATGGTATGAAAAGGGATTTAAAAAACAATAACGCACGTGTGTTTGTGTGTTTTTTGTGTACGAGGTTCCTATGGAAACACGCACAAGTGCTCCTCCCTGCGAAATATGATTTATGAAATGTTTTTATGATCTTCAAAGGAAAGTTTTCTTGGAAGTGGTTTAGCGAATGCGCTTGGACAGCTCCCTTTCCCTATGTTCTTTGAAGACCAACCATGTTGTAAATAAACAAGTTTAATTTTAGAAAAGTACAAGTAAAGAAATGGCATGACTTAACAGCAGTGCTAGTGGGGGAATTGTTCTTCGTGGGGAAACTAATGGGTTTGACCCAGTGTCGGATGTCAAGTCATTAATCCTATAAATCGAGTAAACACCTTGATGAACTGCATTGTCTTTCCCAAGGCTAAATCAAGACAAAAGTCTAATTATGATCTGAAACCTTTTGTTTCAAAAAGATTGTTTCAAACAGTTGATAACAAATGATGACAATGTACCATTCATTAACCCTCCCCCTCCCAGTTCATTCGGTTCTGCATCCTATAGCAGCCTACCTGAGGTAAGGTTTGGGCTTGGACCAGGAGTAGGGGTTCTGTGGGACATCCAGGAAGCCTGCGCAGTAACCCTCCTTCTTAAAAGGCAGACGGGAGATGTAATCCTCCTGGAGGAGCTCGCTCCCACGGCCCATTTCCTCCCCTTCGGGCTCTGTCTTCAGGCTCACGGTGGGGCTGTGGTCTAGGTTGGTTTTGCGGGCCTTGATTGGGATGCCCTCGCCCATGTCTACCACTCCATCCGTGGTGAGGGCGTTGATGGCCGCCACGATGGCGGAGTTCGTGTACTGGTTGGTGTTGGCCTGCCAGTTTTCGTCTGTAACGCTGACCCTGGGCGACCCTCGAGGAGAGGGGGTAGGGGACTGGTTGGGTGTGTATGAGGGCTGCCTGTAGGGGGCGCCGTTGAAGCTGTACTTCCTTTTCCCAGCGCCGCTGCTGCCGCCGCCGCCGCCTCCCCCACCACAAGCCGGGGAGTTGGGTCTGGAGCTTCCATGCTGCCCTTGCCCCGCCCATCCCTCTTCAGCCTGGGCCCCTATCTGGGGGGAGGTGGAAGGTGACTGGCGGGGGGAGGTGGAGGGAGGCCCAAGGGGTGCGTGCGGGCACGAGAGGAGCGAGGACGAACCTTTTGGGGAGACGCAGGGTGACTGCCACGGTGAGTTCTGGGGCGAGTTGTCGTAGTTGTAGAAGCCTGACTCATAGGATGACGCGTCCGAGTTGCAGCTGCGGGAGGACGCGCTGCTAGCCGGGCTCAGGCAGCTCGGGTCGCGGTAGCCGTCGGCATTCGGCAGAGTCAGGGTCACGATGGAGTTGACCCCGCGCTTGTGGTGGACCGTGTGGTCCAGGCTGCCGCTCTCCTCCACCTCCTCTTTGGGGTACTGGTGGTGGTAGGTAGTTATCTCAATGCGGGGGCTCTCCAGGGCCGGGGCCCCATTGGGCCTCATGCCGTGGGGAACATAGTAGCCCTGGGTCGGGTTGTGGTGGACATTGTCCTCGTGGAGGCCGTAGCCTGACTGGTGGCAGGAGGACATGGAGATGACAGGGCTGGACTGCATGTTGTGATACTGGGAGGCCAGACAGGGGTTTCCCATGCCCAACTGCAGGGACAGGCTGACATTCGGAGTGTAGCTAAAAGCCTCTGAAACACACAAACAAAAAAGTGCACCGTCAATAGGCCACTATGCAAAACTTTCACCGCAAAATAAGTTGCCTTTTTTAACTGTATCAATCTGCTTAGACTAAGGGCGGGACGTAAGCCTAAAGACTAGTGTATTTGACTGGTAACCAAAAGGTCGATAGATCTCATCCCAGACCTATCAAGGCAGGAAATATTGTCACTATGTCCCTGAGCAAGGTGGTAGACACTAATTCCTGACTAGGTCATTGCTGTAAAGGTGTTCTCAGTCTATTCACCTGATAAAATAAGGCTAAAACAATACCCAAGGCAGGATTTTCCATGGTCATTTCTTGAAACATCACTTCAGTCTATGTATATCAGGTAAGTCTTTATAATAGCTACATTACAGGTACAAAATAAACAGGCCTAAACATTAATTCTATTGAACAGATATGTTCCACTGAAATGTGTTATATTTGCAGATTGTTAACAGTCCATCTGAAACCACGTTAAACCGACTTTGGCGACTAGAGCACCCACGACAGCAGAGCTGTGACGGATACTTTATTTGATTGATAGCTTCGCTCACTGGGTGAATTAGGACTCTCCCCTGTGGAAAGCAAACAGCACTCTGCACTGCTCTGAGCTTGTGATTAAGCCCGAGAGTTTACAGCTGCTGAGGCACAAGCATGTGCACGCGCACACAGAAACACACACATGCACACGCACACACCAAAATACATACACAGACACAAATAGATGGACGCACCCATACATGCAAACAATTTCTAAGGCACATGTTCACATATATATGCCAGCACGCACTCACAGACACACACTAGCAAACAATCACAGACACACAAGAAAACACACACTCACACCCACGAGCTAACACTCACACACATGAGCAAATACACACTCACGCGCGAGCAAACACGCACTCCCACAAGCAAACACTCACTCACACAGAAGCAAACCCACACACTCACAAGCAAACACACACACACACAGAAGGCTGCAGCAACATGGCTAAAGAACAAAAACGTGTCTTCGATTTAGAGTCCTTTGTATCACCTAAACATCTACTTTTCAGGTGAAACTCAGGCTCGCAAATGAAAACCACACACCCATTGTTCAGTCACAGCAGTGCACTGAACTAGGGCAATCCCCTGCACCTTGTGAGCTATATTTGTTCACCACAAGTCGACGCAAACAGGACATCACATGAAACAAACTTGTCATGCACTACAGAATATGTGGTTAGACAGTCTAAAATTAGTTAATGGCAGACTATTTCCAGAAACAGTCGTAGGTCAAATTCAAATTGTTTGTGGTAGGACTTGAGTTTTGTTTTTCTGCTACTAACCAACATAGCCATTCGTAAATCTTTACACCTGAAACAAGAGAAGTAATGACATGACAACACATTATGGTAGAAAAACGTAATTAAAGACATAGATATTTTCTGAAATTTACACCTTATGTGCCAGAATATCACTATTAAATACATTTGGGTAAGAAAAATGCAATAAATAAAAAATAGCTTCCTATAATGGTTTAATGTTACAAAACATTTTGTTTCCTTATTTGTGGGAATAAATCACCTCTCACAATAAGCTGAAAATACTGAGCTCACTGTCATATAGGACAGAACAGAATTGAATAAATCACTCAGACAGTTTGCAACCGCCGCAAGTTCAGGACCACACAGCAACCCTGTCCTGAGCCCCAACCCCACCCACCTCTGTCAGGCCTGTGGTCACGCTCTCCCCCTTGGCTGTACTCAAACAGAAAGTTGAAGTCGAACTCTGGTTCATCACGACGGGAGCTCATCCTCGCTTTGGCTTATAATGAGAAAGGATGGAACACTCACTCTTCTTATTTTATGTCTGTCAGTTCCGTTGGTCTCCGTCAACATTAGAATCTCTCCACAAGTGCTAAACAGATGCTGATACCCTGACAGAGGGTAACACCTTCTGACTACAGGATTGACTGCACTATGTTTTTCCTTGTCTTATTCTGTGTGTGTGTGTTTGTGTGTGTGTGTGTGTGTGTGTGTGTGTGTACAACACTAAGTCTCAGTAAACTCTCTGTTTCAAACACATAAGCCACTTTCACCCACACACATGGGGACATTAGTTCAGTCGTGTTATCTCTGCAGATGTTAAATGTTGCACTTCCAGGTTGGTGTCAGCTGTGAGCTGAACTAACACATTGTCAGTTTGGTGGAGGGTGAGTGGGCTTGGGGTTCTCAAGGGAATAAGCAATTGCAAGAAAAACAATCAGTGTGACTTGCTTTTGGGACGTTAAGGTGCCAGAGAGCAAACAATTTGTGGGGTGAATGTTGCACTGTACACGACATATAATTTGTCTCCCTCTTGTCTTTAAAAACATGCAAAGCTCTGATATTTCCACAACAATCCATAACCCTTTCTCCCCAGTACACGAGGAACCAACTAAATCTAAAGGTCCCTAAATAGCATCAAAGCCCGCATCTGCTGAGAGTCTCAGTCTAAAACCAGTTTTGCCTTTTAGGCCTGGATAAGATTATATGGACGGATTCTGGATGAGCACTCCATCTCTGAGGTGCCCACACTGAGTCCAGACGGAGTGATCCTCCGGATCAGCTATGCGGTCACAGATAAAGTCCTCTGTAGGCCCTTGAAGTCAGGGGTTTAGGGGCTTGCAGTGACTGATCACGAACGCCTGCTTGTGGCCAAGTCACCACAGAGAGGGTCTGTGTTTCAGCGGGCATGTGTCTGTTGGTTACCAGAGGAAGGGGTCTGAGTGTGTGTGCAATACTGCTGTTGTCAGCAGACTGTTGAGGTAGCGGTTAAGCGTACGCCCCGGCCAAGTGAGCTCCATGCACAGGAACACACAGTAACGCAAAGCGTTTACACACACACACAGAGAGAGAGAGAGAAAGAGGAAGAGAGAGGGAGAGAGAGAGAGAGACAGACACACACACACACACACACACACGTGTCTGGTATCAATTATGAGGCTTATGAAGGACTGAAATGAATAAGAACACACCCTCAACCAGTCCACCATCTCAAAACCTCAAAGACAAATGAAATCCAAAATCCACATAAAGTCCATGACATCACTGGAAGACTTGTTCAGTCTAATTCATTAAAAGTATCAAAGGAATATCAATGAGGTGAATGGTCCAAGAAAACTTGCATGCATGATGTGTAGCCTGCATTTATTTGTTAAATAGCACAAACATAACAAAAAATATTAATCCAAATTTTCACACTGAGAAAATAAACATAAATAACAAAAAATAATAAAAACAGCGATTAATGCACATAAATTAAATTGCTAGTTAACATTTTTAGTGGTGCAGTGACCGGTAATGGTGATCAAATGAACAGTGGCCTGCAGCTATACCCTTGCAGAATGCTGTGGTTATACGCACTTTATAATGTGCGCGCCGACAATGAAGGCACCGACACCTATTGGTCGCTGGAGAAAATCATAGCCTACCACACAACTGCAACTGTAGAATACACGCGTAGAACTTGTGTAAAACTTGATTATAAATCGCATGCATGAATAAGAAACTGAGGGTTTTAAAATTACTTGTGTAAAAATGGCAACAGTCAGATCATAACTTTTGAATGTTGCCACGTCAAATTAACGTAAACACGAGTCCAAAGCCGGTTACCTTCTTCTGCAGACTTCATCACGGCAGCAAGGGTGGTGAGAAACTGCAATCCTCTTTCCTTTCCCAGTGCGTTTGGGAGGACTCGTCCGAAACTGAACTTGGAGCTGCTCAAACAGCTGGTATCCTGCATTCAACTAGCGACGAGTCTACTTTGGTGGTAGCGGCGGTTGGTAAAAAAAAGTCAGTAGCCTGCTCTACGAGGACTGCAAAAAATATATATATGTATATATATATATATATATATATATATATATATATATGTGTGTGTGTGTGAATGATGTGTATTTAAAAAAAAAAAAGTGTGTTAGTCAAAATTAATATAAACGAATCATTTGCAAATCAAAGAGAAAACTCGAATGTTGATTTGAGATTAAACATTCGCATCCATGTGACACCGCACCGAGATAAAATGAAATGGAAAAGTCTGGCATCAGAGTAGCCTAAGACAAATGCTTCACAGCAGTTCTCACACTCGTGGTAGCCTGTGCGGTAAGATGAATTTTGCTGTCTTTTAGGCTTTAGCCTAACCAAAAGGACTCCCAGACCCGGTGGCTGTGACGCGCAAGGCTTGTCAGAAGGGGCTGGCTTCATCCTTTTTAAAGCTGGAAAACACCTCATGCTAGACGCCCCGCCCCTTAAAGAATGACGTTCTCGCTGCCTACTAGCTTGCTGTAGGAGTCCATGCAGTCCGTCGAGGGATTCCATAGGACGTGGGAGGGTTGAAAGAGACCGATGTTTTGGAGATTTTCTTCTGTTTATTATGTGTGTTTCATTCCTTTTCCGTGATCTTGCGTCGTTTTGCGCAAGGTATGATGAATAACATCCATAACCAGAGTTAGACTCCTCAGTCATAATATATATATAAATATATATATTAGCCAATAAGTCTAAAAAAGTTAGCCTGTTGACTCAGGTAAAAAGTGAAATCACTCCACAAAACTCAAAATAGCCAAAACCTTGAAAAATATTGTTTTTTGTTAAATGCAGGTGATGAAGACTATGAGTAAGTTAGGTTTGTCTGAATGAGGAAGCTGACTACGAGTGCAATAAAGAAAAGCAACAGCAACAACAACCCTTTACTGGACATTAAACAAAAGGACACAAATGCAATCAATCCATTGCCTTAGACCTTAATTCTATTGATTAGGCAGAGGGATTAGACATGTTGTTATTCCTTCCCTGAGACCAGGCTAAGTATTTTGTTAGGGCCATTTCAGGACATGTTTCCTACACAGCAATAGCATTAATAACATTTGTCTTGATTTCTTTCTTTTTTTTAACCAAGGCTTTGAAGATAACAGAGTTATCACATGGCTGATACAAAGCCCTCCCTTGGCGCCTGTTGAGTAACCAGGTAGGTACTGTACAATTAAGGAGTCAATGTATATCAGGCCTATTTTCTTAATCCATATTTCCTCATGACGCTTTCTAGTTGACAGTCTTCAAAGTAACTCAGTCGGCTATTAAATGAAAGACCTTCAAAGTAACTCAGGCCCCTATGTGAAAGAGACAAATCCCAACTTTCAGTAATAATAACACAACCCCATTTCCAAAAAACCTGGGATGCTGCGTAATATATATAAAAAACAGGATTCAATAATGTGCAAATAATTCAAATCCTAACACAGAATAACACAGAACTAATTAAGTAAATTGGCAACATGTCAGTAACATGAATGGGTAAATTAAAGATCATTCCTGAGAGGACTGGTCTGTCAAAAGTGATGGGGAGGGCTTCACTACTCTGTGAAAGACTGCGCAGGCAAATAGTGCAACACTTTAAGAATAACATTTCTCAACATAAAATTGCAAAGAGATTTGGGATCTCATCATCTACGTTGCATAAAATCATAAAAACATTCGGAGAATCTGGAGAAATCTCAGTATGCAAGACTGAAAAATCAATATTGGATTGCCGTGATCTTCAGGCCCTTAGACGGCACTGCATTAAAAACAGACACGATTCTGTAGTGGAAATCACTGCATGGGCTCTGGAACACTTCCGAAAGCCATCGTCTATGAACACAGTATGTCACTGCATCCACAAATGCAAGTTAATACTCTACCATACAAAGAAGAAACCATACATAAACAAGATCCAGAACCACTGCCGCCTTTTCTGAGCCCAAGCTCATATAATATGGACTGAGGCAAAGTGCAAGACTGTTCTGTGGTCTGACAAAACAAAATGTGAAAATATTTTTGGGAATCATGAACGCCACATTCTCAGGACTGAAGAGGAGAGTGACCATCCGGCTTGTTATCAGCGCACAGTTCCTGCCTGCAGTTTAGCCCTGTCATCCATTGAAAACATTATGAAATAAAAAACATGACAAAGAAGACCCTGAACTGTGGAGCAGCTGAAATCCTTTATCAAGCAAGAATGGGAAAACATTTCACTTTCAATACTATAGCACTTGGTCTCCTCAGCTCCCAAACGCTCAATGCCCTGGCTGAGGGAAGGAGTGTTGTTAAAAGAAGAGATTGTGCAATACAGTGGTAAACATGCCCCTGTCCCAACTTTTGTTTATATGTTTCTGGTCTGAAATTCAAAATGAGCATATATTTTCTCAGTTTTGACACTTGATAGGTTGTCTTTGTACTATATTCAGTTAAATGTAGGTGTAAATTATTTGCACATCATTGCATTCTGTTATTATTTGCATTTTATGCAGCTTCCCAACTTTTTTGGAAAGAGGGTTGTAATAAAACAATAGTAAACATTTGGGCTGGACACTCTATGCCCAATTAACTCTGACTCCCATGTTAGCTGTCCTACCAACGGAGATCCTAAACATTAGTATCTGTAAAGCTACTCCCAGCGGTCCGTATTTAGTGACAGTTTGAAAAATAGGCAGAGCAATTCTTCTTGAAACAGTGCTGAAAACCTCTGGGGCCTCCCCCCCGAACCTGAAAAAGTAACTGGCAAGTAAAGCACAGAGGATCATCACACATAATCATCAGCAGACATCCCGGGTATTGTGGGGCGGTGGTGTGTGTGTTTGTGTGTGTGTGTGTGTGTGTGTGTATGTGTGTCGGGGGGGCAGCTTTAGCACTCTGGCCAGGGGGTGTGGGGTTTTCTTTGCCTACATTAGCTTTCTGGCGTCCACTGTGGCTTGGCTGCCTCATATCTCCGAGCTTCTGGATGAAAAAGACACATCACATACTTAAGAAGATAAATTGTGGTATTAACCATTGGTCGGAAAAAAAGGAGCTGCAGAAAATCCAAGGCCAGTTTCATTTGGTGGGGGTCGGGAGTCGGGGGTCGGGGGGGGTCCATTACCGCTTGTTTACGTCTCCAGTCAGATTGGGTATTTTTGCTCCTTGGCAAGCACAGTCTAATTGGAATGTCATTGTGAATCCAAGAGAAAGGCAGTGACACCTCCTAATGCCACAACTAGGTCTCAAATGTCTTCACGCGTGTATGGTGTTTATCTATAACGGGGACAGTGTGGAGTATTTGGAAGTTATCGTATTTACATGTAATGCAATGGTACACTTCCTGTGAAGACGTCATCATTCATAGCACGTCTACATCTGGCCCAGTGAGTGCTTTGAGCACACACACACACACACACACACACGATGAACAACCACAACATGTCTGCAGAGAACATTAGAGACACGGCATGTCTTGGGCTAAGATTTATGAGCAGTCTGCTCCTCGCTTGTGTTTTCATGCAAAAATGATTATTGCTCTGTCTTGTAAACAGACATTCACGGTTTCAACGTTTAAAGACTGTAAGCTGTTGCTGTGGTCGGTTTCACTGCTTCACTTCTGTGGTCAGTGGATGCAAGCTTGGCATCAGTTAAACTGCACAGTCACATACACACACTTACATACACACATACACATACATATATACACCCACTTACTGACAATAAACGTTTGATCTTAACTTTCTTGTTTAGCTGAAGTGTGTGCATGTTTGTTTGAGAGCAGTGAGTGACTCTGCTTTGGAGAGTTTAAGATAATCATGTATTTAGTGCTACACACTTAGCCCCTCTTTTCTCAAACCAAATATAAAAGACTTGCTAAGTATTCCTACTTTACTGCAGCAAATACAGTCAATGATGGGCGGAAATGGAATAGTATTTATTTGAGTTATTATGGAATATTAACTGCATGTTATTGCTGTCTTACAATTTTACCATGTACTTACACAGAAAAGGTAATTTAAGTGCCATAAAATAAAGTTATAACCAAGCTGCCTACTGTATAAATCACAAGTGTTTGTGCAGTAGAGGCTAAGTTTTTGAGGGAGCAGATTCGAAAGTAATTTACCAGAAAGAAAACGTATTGAGATGTATTAACCCTAAAACAACCAATGCTTATTTTTGATGCTTCCCCAAAGGTGTTTTATTCAATTTATTTTGATGTTTCCGACTTTGTCAATCAATATGTTCTTAAAAACAACAACATCGTAGTGAATGTTTCAGCATCAGTGGACATTCTTTGGGGTTATTTTGATTGTTGCCCGAAATCCCTAATTCTGTGTCAAGTCATTTCATAGGTAGGACATAACAGGTTATTAACTCCACCAGGGGGTGGAGACGGACCTGTATCTGTGATTTTAACCAGGGATAATGGTTTTTCAGTACAACGCACAGTGAGGGAAAAAAGTATTTGATCCCCTGCTGATTTTGTACGTTTGCCCACAGACAAAGAGATGATCTGTCTATGATTTTAATGGAAATGATCTGTCTATGATTTTAATGGTAGGTTTATTTGAACAGTGAGAGACCGAAAAACAACAAAATAAATCCAGAAAAACACATGCGCAAAAAAGATTTCTGGCTCCCAGGTGTCTTATATACCGCCAATGAGTTAAGATTAGCAGCACGCTCTTAAAGGGAATGCTCCTTATCTCAATTTGTTACCTGTATAAAAGACATCTGTCCACAGAAGCAATCAATCAATCAGATCCCAAACTTTCCACCATGGCCAAGACCAAAGAGCTGTCCAAGGATGTCAAGATTGCAGACCTACACAAGGCTGGAATGGACTACAAGACCATCGTCAAGCTGCTTGGTGAGAATCTCCTTCCCTCAGCCAGGGCATTGACATGGGTCATGGATGGATATTCCAGCATGACAATGACCCAAAACACACTGCCAAGGCAACAGAGTGGCTCAAGAAGAAGCACATTGAGGTCCTGGAGTGGCCTAGTCAGTTTCCAGATCATAATCCCATAGAAAATCTGTGTAGGGAGCTGAAGGTTTGAGTTGTCAAACGTCAGCCGCTTAACCTTAGTGACTCGGAGAAGCTCTGCAAAGAGGAGTGGGACAAAATCCCTCCTGAGATGTGTACAAACCTGGTAGCCAACTATAAGAAACGTCTGACCTCTGTGATGCCAACAAGGGTTTTGCCACCAAGTACGATGTCATATTTTACAGTGGGGTCGAATAATTATTTCCCTCATTAAAATGCAAATCAATTCATAACATTGTTGATATGTGTTTTTCTGGATATTTTTGTTGTTATTCTGTCCCTCGCTGTTCAGATAAACCTACCATTAAAATTATAGACTGATCATTTTTTTGTCAGTGGGTAAACGTCTAAAATCAGGGGGGATCAAATACTTCTGCCCCTCTCTGTATCATATGACTCTAGGAAACTACCATGGTTGTGTGCCAATAGTAAACAAAGTCTTCGAGTGTTATATAGACCTACCCTATAACTCAAATACCCTCCAAAACCACACAGAGAGCTGGCTTATAGTAAAATATATCTATTTAAATCCTGGTTTAGCTAAACACAAAATAGAAAGTGTCCTCATAGGGGGGAGTTGTTGGTATGATCTTGACATAATGGACAGACCACCTGGACGAATGACTTGGGTAAATAGGGAACAAAATTTAAATAACCTAAAAAATATGTTATTTATAACATAAAATAATATAATTGAACACAATTTGTTTCGTTACTAGAGATAATGCTGGCTGTGGGGTAAAAAAAGTACAAACAACAATGCCATATTTGTGTTGTTTGAGATCAATGGATTAATCATTTGAAAATACAGTAAAATAATAAAAAATGTTGCTTTTCAAATGCAAATCTTATATCTCTCATAAATGTGAAGATGTAAAATCTTCACAATTCTTTTTTTTTTACCACAACCAAATGATAGTGACTGTGTGACACTACCAACACATATATTAATTATAATATGAAAATGCAACTTTATTTTAAGATAATATCATTTCCCTTCTGCTTCTATTTATGCATTTTCCAAATAGCATTTTTGTTGCAGTCAAAATAACCTCAATATGGAATCCATGTATTTAATATATAATGATAGTCTGATAGCTCAAAACTCAAATACAAAACGTTATGTCCTCAGATGTCACATTTAGTCCAGACATACTTGTTTTGTCTCTACATCAGGAATGTCACCTAAAAAGTTTGAGACATGAATTTGGATTCTGTCTTTGTCAGCATATATGGTGTAAATAACATGAAGACATTATACTAGACAAGACCATTAACTAATGAACGATGGCCGTAAAATACAAGGAAGCTTTTTCCAGACAGTCTGCGGAAAGCCATAACCCATCCTCTGTTTTACAACATGTATTTTGAATTTGACACACATCACCCATATTCCAGAGGACTTCTTGTCCTATGTAGCCTCTGCACAATAAATATGTATTGCCCAAGCATACACTCTCCTTCAATTCATGTGCTGTGAAACTACACTTCATATTGAACATAGATGGCAGTTGTAAATGCTTAACGTAACTGAACAGACTTTTCGTCGCCTCAGGCAAAGACAGTTTCAGTTCATAACATCAACAAACGTCTAATGCGGTAATGGCGTCTGTAAATTTGAGTTGTGTGTAGGGCAGTGGTGCAACAACATATATTGCTGAGTTTGTCGAAAACACTGGAACACCATTTCCAGAAGCAGCACTTGGTTCTGTCTCGTGACCCTCGTTATTTAGGTGTAACAACAGGAAGCTTTATTGTCTCACTTCCTTATGTCCGGGCCGAATGTGTCTGCCACAGAATCCTCGTAGGGTCACTCTGATGTGATTCAAATTTTTTTTTATGTAAAGAGAAGTTGTGAATGATTGTGGTCAACTTTAATGGGTGACTGTGGCTCCTGCTCATTGACAACTGTGGGGCTTGTAACTGCCCAGCCTCACACTTCCCTCTCTCCTCTGTTAGGTTTCTATTTATGGAGCTGCATTCTTCTCTGTCTTACAGTTCACAATGAAGAACTGCTGGAAGCTATCTTAGGCATGTCTGGACATCGCAGTATGTTTAGCAATAGACTTTTTTCTATTTTTTTTAAAAAAAGATTCCTCATATGGGTAGGAAGTGAAGTGGTGTGTTCGTCTGGCTCCTAACCTCTGGGACAAAGATGGTCATTGTCACACGGCCATTGACTAATATGCAATCAAGACCTGTCAGAAATAGGACCTAGTGTGCTGGCAAGGCGTTGGAACGGCTTGATTTATAACAGTTTGGATATTACTCCAAGTTGGTCTCAAGGCAATTCGAATCATTGTGTCTTTATATCTGTGACAGTGCCATGCTGTGTGCCTTCCTTTACATTAGGTTACATTGTGAATGGAATGTTAGTATTGCAACATTATACATATATTAGGAATGTAGTATGTCTTACTCTTTCATGCAATAACATTTGTTGCACTGTGACAAAAGTGAAAGGTAAAATACAGGTTACACTGTAGAGGTGTGAACTTCAGTTCCCAAGAAATAAAGAGATTTGCAGTCAGATCTCCACATCGCCAAAACATCTGTTTGAGACCCCTGCGTTATTCCGGACCCTGTTGTTTTTAATCAACATCAAATATTTTTTATGAGAAATTTTTGCAGAGAACTGCTTAGATTTTTTTCTCAAAGTATCCTGAACAAACTACTCACTCAGAAACCTCCCCCCAAATGTTATTCAGTTGATTCTTTGAAGAACCCTTTTAAAGAGTTTATTGAATAACATACTATAGGGAGGGGTTCACCCACAATTTAGATGTGAATAAACCCTAAATGAGCCCTGAAGTACCTTTTCTTTTTTGATTTTATAATTTCTAAACAGCTGGCCCCATGGCTTTCTCCCTTAGACCTCTATCATTGTGGAATATCCTGCCGATGAATGTTACAGACACAGACTCAGTCTCATCCTTTAAGTGTTTACTGAAGACTCATCTCTTCTATAAATAAGTATAGTCTGGCCTAGGAGCATGAAGGTGAGTGGCAAGTCACTGCATTTACAAACCATCTTTGCTCATTTTGCCTCCACTGGGATATCCTCTGTCCAATGCCATTTTGGGGCTGAGTCACTGGCTTATTTGAGTTGCCATCCCTCCCTCATACGATCTCAGCCCTGTTTCAGGGTGGTTTGTGGTTGGTGGTCTGGTGTGTAGCTATTTCCTGCCTAGTCGGTCTTGTGCTGGGTTATCTCCGTACATCCCGTCTTAGTCCCCAGTTTTACCCTGCAATAGTTTAAGATCCATGGGACATGGGTCAGTCTCAATTATATATTAAGTTAACCTTTTGGATCTAAGGAATGCTCCCTCTTATTCCGCTTGTGTCCTTTTGAATCATAGATGGATTTGAGGCCTTGGACAATACCTTAGGACTGGCTTGGTGACTACTGGCTGTCCCTGTCCAAAGTCCACCTGATTGTGTTGCAGATCTAGCTTCTGTCTGACATTTCCTGCTGTCATTGCCCACAGCCCACCTGGTCATCCCTGTATTTGTCTAGCTAGTGGTTCAACTGATCTAGATTCTGCCTAAACACTCACCAAGCTGCTTGGAGATGGCCCATTTGTATTGTATTGTACATGTTGTTAATCTGAACATTCTAGAATATGTAGATGTGACCCATAAATGTAAACAAATTGTATTTAATGTAAAATTGGCTTCATAAAATACATTTGACTGATTGATTGATAAGATAACTTTTAGATGTTGTCAAAGTCAAGGAACAATAATATACTCTGTTCTCCAGGAATTCACATATACCACATATTACATATTTATGATAGCAGAACCAGGCTTGCTAAAAGTAACGCTGACAATATAGCGGGTTAGCTATTCAAACCAACATTTTGAAAATATATTAATGTATTTGCTCTATTTTTATGTGTGTTACAACGGTGTGAATTCAGTAATGAAACTCATAAAGACTTGATAAAATACATCTGACTGGCCTGTTTATTTTTAGATTTCAAGGGTTGAAAGCACCGTACGTGAACAATAGCACTGTATCATCCGATTGTATTGTACAGTACCATCTTGAACTTTCGTGACTGATATTGTCTGTCGTGTGGTCTATTATACCGTGGATAACCAAAGCAACATGCATGTCTATGTGTTTCATCCAAACCTGAGGCCAATAACATGCAATGTCAAGACATATAGATACATTTTTCCAACAGGAGATTTAACAGGGAGAATCATTCACCGTGCCGGACAAGTAAAACCATAATGTCAGTTTCAGACAAGATGATATTATATGAATCATTTTTTCCCCAAAAAATTGCATTAGTTCAGTTTTGTTGCAAATCCTGTAATGATATGGAATTACGAGCGTGGATGGTTTCAGTTTCCTTGAGCTATGACTGTCACATCATGCTCTATTACGTTGATTTAAACCCAGGATCTTATGCCACGGCCATTTTTATGAAGGGGCTCTCGAGGTGATTTGAAATACATTAAAATGCTGTTATAAAGTCTTGTGCAGTGAGGCCCTTGTTTAAGCAGATGTAAATCAAAATAAGTCACCAAATGCTGATTTGTGTAGGCTGCTCATTGAATCAAGCTGCTTTCTTTCATTTGACTTTGGTGTTGGCGAGCTGTCAAATGAAGTCCGGTTTCCAAAGCTATTTTGAGCCATAGTTTCCGCACGGTGTCCAACAGGTGAGGAACAGTTAAAGGTTTCTAGGCTACATTGTCAATATGGCCAAGCAGTTCTCCCTCAATGCTGAATGTAAACATGTTTTCCTGTTGTTTTTTGAAAATATGTTATTTATAATTATTATAAAGTAATGGTTTCAAATGTTTTATAATTAGCAGTAACTCCAAAAGAGCTCTTTATACTTGCACGATTAATCAATTTTCCTCTTCTTATTTCATATATTGCATGTTGTCCAGGTACTATACGTGGTCTGAGCTGCTAAAGTATAGGACATACCCTGTCCAGTTTGTTGCATTTTACTCCACTGAAATAAAACAACTGTCTGAATATTTTATGATCCCTTCAGGCTATAAACATCCTCTGTAGAGATTATTATGTTTATGTTTTAACAGGTTTCCCTATCGAATGATTGAGTATCGAGTACGTTCTACAGTGTAAGTTCTACAGTTCTACAATGTAAGGCAAGCTCATATGTCTCTTTTCACAGACAAGTCTAAACGAGACCTTATCTATTCTCTCTACTGTACGGGGGAAGTTCAACAAGTCTGCTTGAGATGACTGATATGTTTCAGAATCTGTAATTCACACATCGGAGTATCGAATAAAGACCCTGAAGTGGAGGGCCGTGTTCTGAGCAGGAGTATGTCATGGCTGGGGCTAGTCTGAATTAAATCATTGCACAATAACAATATTTTTTTGTCTTTTTTAATAGAAGTTTGTTAACAAGGGGATGTGGATCAATGTGCACACATACTGAGGGCTTACAATTTGACTACGATTGCTACCCTGACATGTCCTCCACTGTCACTATGGTGACATGCTGTGAAAAAAATCATAAAAATAGCCTGGTCCTGCCTGTTGTTGTAAGTCATACTTTTGTTTGGCTTCTCTGAAGGGTTTTCCACTCTAGTCTGCCAACTGCCTACCCTGAACTTTACTGTGCTGCCTTGGGTGTGATCTTTACACATTGTCCTTAATCGAATGGTTCCAGCGACTGTGGTGTAGGTAAAATCGGGCCAGAATAACACGGCTCGGTTCCTCTGGGTTCAGTAATGTGAAAACGATATAGCTTGTTTAGTTATATGTAGCAGAAAATAACTTCATACCATTTACCCCCAAAAAATGCTGTACATATTTGTGTGTGGAGGATGATGTGGTGTCCTCTTTTTCTCCGCTTTTCCTGTTTCTAGTCAATGCTTTCCTTTCCCGCCGGCCCTGTGACGGAATCCCCTTGTCTGTTTCCTGCTGTTTGAGCTGGTTGCCGGGAAACCGTGGCAGCTGTCCAGTTCAGAGGTTTTTTGAAGGCACAGAGGGAGGAGGGGCAGCGGGGTTAAGGGGTCAGGGGTCACGGGTGGGCTGTCGGTAACTTTTGTTTGTGTTTATTGTTTGTGGGTCCAAAACAACAACAACAAATGCATTAAGTATTGTTGATGAGAACTAATTGTCATTTGGAAGTAATTTGGCAGTTGCTTTCTTTTTGCAAAGAGACAAAACGACCAACATATGCTCTGTGATTCACACTATATTTATAGGTCATCCTTTGATTCACTGACATCTGGTTTTAATATCACATGAACTGTATGACTGTCCGATGAAGACAACCATGCTTCATGTACTTCTGGCTAATATGCCACCTGGATCGGCCTTCGCAGAGAACCGCACGGTAGAACATTTTAGCTTTTTGCTGCTTGTTTTAATGCCTATACAGGACAACGCCAAGACACGTGCACACACACACACACACACACACACACACACACACACACACACACGCGTGCGCGCCTTCACAGTCACACAATGTGAGAAAATATTTGGGTCAGGACAAATGCCTCATCAGTCCGTCGTGACTCCGAGGTCATGCATTCCATTCAGTCAATCTAACAAGCATATGTACTGTATATCAATAACGCACGTATACAAACATAGACACAAACACAAACGCCTGCTCAGGCACAGATGTAGGATGAACACCAGTCCCATCTTCATGATATAGACTTTAGCACTGTAAATCAAAATAGACATAATCTTTGTCCGCTGAAAGATATCCCTCCATAGGGAAAAGGGGTCAAAAACTACTGTGCATATATTTGATGTCATACCCGACATGCAGCCAACAGCTACTTGATGATTTCTGGTAATATTAGTCGTTGCCGTATTTCACTTTCCAAGGGAGGTACTCCAAATAACCAGACAGTGATCCCAATCAAGTAGAATACCACTGATGGTGCTGCCTGCTCTCTACACTGAAACCAAATAGCATAATTGCGTAATGAGGGTCCTTCCTCAGTGGAAAACATAGGAAACAGAGGAAAATCCCAGTGCGACTACTGCAGATTGTTGATTCGTGGTTTTACAGCTTGGCGTACAGTGGTGCTACAATATTTTACATTTGTCGGGGGATCTCTGTTTTGCTTTACGAGTTTCACAGCATTAATACGTAACCTAATACATGCCACGCCAACATGTCAGATAACAAGACAGGTTTTGTAGAATGAAATACTCAAGTTTCATATTGCCCTGTGTATAGCCTTCGACAATTAAAATAAGCAATCTTTTTTTTTTTTTTTTTGAAAACATAGTGCAACACACTAGGTGAGCGTGCGTTTTGGTGTAGTTGCCCTGTATATACTTGTAATTAAAATGCATCATTCATCCTGATCTTGACCTGATCTGCAAATTTTTGTCTACGCCTTTGAAAATGTGGGCACAGTCAAAATCTGGACAGCTGGTACCATCACAGGAACAAAAAGAACACAAGAATAGCCCTCAACTCCAGTCCTCCAGGGCAGGTTTATTGATATGCAGGAGAAAGGATTTTAAGCAACGGCATCTCAACCTTCTACAAACAAAAGGCCACCTGAGGTGGCCCGGCTTGATTCAAATCTTTTACGGATATGAAACACTTTCATTACAGGAACAGGACTATAAAAGAGACTGACAGTTTCATGTTTGGTTTTCGTAGGTAGGTTACACATCCGACTGGGCAGGTTTCGATACCGCATCCATATTCGAGGTAAAGTCTTAGTTAAACATTTACTGTCGGGTCTAGACATCCGTACCCACATTTTCACCCGGCTCTATTTCCATCCACGTTTACAGTACGCCATCTTGTTCGAGCGCCAAATGAGAAACCCCGTTTGGGCCAAGGGACGGAGCGTGTTTCGCAGCATAGCTGCCGTTACAGTGCTTCCCTGTGTGCTCCGTCCGCTGGATATGACGCATCTCTCCCCGGCGCATTCTGAGTCGAGTAAAGGGGGTTGTGTAAGTCTGCATACCTTCATGGTTTGTTGGCTTGGTCTATCTGGCAGCAGGAGGCACTGTTACTCAGCTGCTCCCATGTGTCACGACTTACTGTTGGCTCCTGGTCTGAATGTGTGCTTGTGTCTCTCTGTGTGTGTGTGTGTCATGGGCGAAGCTCATGGCCACTACCTACGTAACCATGGGGCTTCTGGGAAAACGTCTGGCCTCTTAATCATTTGCTGGTAAGGAGAGATCGGGGAGAGCAACGCTGCCAGACGAGTATGCAGACAAACACGCAAACGTTCAGAAATAGAGACGGCAGTATGGTTACTGAGTTACTGGGTGAGACTTTTGGAAGTGATGAGGACTCTGCAGAGCCTCCTAGTTGTCGGTTCCTTTACGCAGCTTTTACTGAACAGCGTGTGAAGAACTGTGGTTAAAATGGCACCTCTGGATTCAATATTGGCTTTCATTCAATCTCTGTCGATAGAGAATACATCAAATAGCTGGCGTCACACATTCAAGATTAATTCTGAGATTACTTACAGGCACACGATTACTCAACCGCAATATTTCTCTCCCATACAAACACACACACACACCTTTCATAAAGACCTCCAGTCCTCCCTTCCCTCTGCTTATATCCTGTTTAGCAAGGCTTTAGGTCTTGTCAGAGGGAATCCCTTCAAGCCAGACTGAGAAAACACACACATGCTCCACACCGGCCTCCGTAGACGCAGCACTTCCCTCTCAATAGTCCCTGAAGGCTCGGACCCAAAGTCTAGAGTGACTCAGTGTGGTTCGCTTTCCACACTTCCCGAAAGAAATACCAGGTTTGAATTGGAGAGAGAAACCTCTGGACTGGCTAAGCATTTCAAATTCTGCCCTAGGTCTCTGTCGGGACACATTAGTGTTTCCAGTGTGTGTGCGTTTCCATCTAAAAGCCCCTCAGACCATGAGTGATGTAGAAGGTAGAAAAATCCAGTAGAAGTAGAAGGCCTTCTAAATCCATTACATATGATCATGCATTTGAACTGTCTGGCTGGCTGGAATGGAGCAGGGTTCTTATATTAAGACTTCTGGTATGGCATGGCCCAGTGTCGAGACGCGTCTGGAAGTCCTTCAGCGAATGTGCTTTCATAACCCAGTTGTGTTGTGTTTTACGAGGACTTCCTGGTCGTATTCCACCTCTAGCTCTATACCAAACAAGCAGTGGATCTGGCCATGCCCCATGGACTGATGCTTAGCCCACTGGAGGTGTTTAGGACCGACTGTCAGTCACAGTTGGGTGTAATGTGTTTTGGCCCACCAGATAGAAGATGTATTTGTTTACAACAGGCACGGGCAACTGTTAGCGGCATATCACCCTGCATCCCACTGCTGCCTTGCTAAGTAGGGTGGTCCTGGTAGGTCCAGGGATAGGAGACCAGATGCTGCTGGAATTGGTTTTGGAGGTCCCGTAAAGAGCTGTCTTCCCTCTGGTCCAAACAGAAATTCCAGTGATCCAGGTCAGTAAAGGCCACATTGCCCTGTAGAGTTTGTAGTCTTTTAGTCATACTGAAACATTACAAACTACACTCACCAAAAGGATTATTAGGAACATTTCCCATTAATTTCAATTATCTAATCAACCAATCACAAGGCAGTTGCTTCAATGCATTTAGGGGTGTGATCCTGGTCAAGACAATCTCTTGAACTCCAAACTGAATGTCTGAATGGGAAAGAAAGGTGATTTAAGCAATTTTGAGGGTGGCATGGATGTTGGTGCCAGACAGGCCGGTCTGAGTATTTCACAATCTGCTCAGTTACTGGGACTTCATGCACAACCATTTCTAGGGTTTACAAAGAATGGTGTGAAAAGGGAAAAACATCCAGTATGCGGCAGTCCTGTGGGTGAAAATGCCTTGTCGATGCTAGAAGTCAGAGGAGAATGGGCTGACTGATTCAAGCTGATAGAAGAGCAACTTTGACTGAAATAACCACTCGTTACAACTGAGGTATGCAGCAAAGCATTTGTGAAGCCACAACACGCACAACCTTGAGGCGGATGGGCTACAACAGCAGAAGACCCCACCGGGTACCACTCATCCCCACTACAAATAGGAAAAAGAGGCTACAATTTGCAAGAGCTCACCAAAATTGGACAGTTGAAGACTGGAAAAATGTTGCCTGGTCTGATGAGTCTCGATTTCTGTTGAGACATTCAGATGGTAGAGTCAGAATTTGGCGTAAACAGAATGAGAACATGGATCCATCATGCCTTGTTACCACTGTGCAGGCTGGTGGTGGTAGTGTAATGGTGTGGGAGATGTTTTCTTGGCACACTTTAGGCCCCTTAGTGCCAATTGGGCATCGTTTAAATGCCACGGCCTACCTGAGCATTGTTTTTGACCATGTCCATCCCTTTATGGCCACCATGTACCCATCCTCTGATGGCTACTTTCAGCAGGATAATGCACCATGTCACAAAGCTCGAATCATTTCAGATTGGTTTCTTGAACATGACAATGAGTTCACTGTACTTAAATGGCCCCCACAGTCACCAGATCTCAACCCAATAGAGCATCTTTGGGATGTGGTGGAACCGGAGCTTTGTGCCCTGGATGTGCATCCCACAAATCTCCATCAACTGCAAGATGCTATCCTATCAATATGGGCCAACATTTCTAAAGAATGCTTTCAGCACCTTGTTGAATCAATGCCACGTAGAATTAAGGCAGTTCTGAAGGCGAAAGGGGGTCAAACCCAATATTAGTATGGTGTTCCTAATAATCCTTTAGGTGAGTGTACAATATTACTTTAAAGTAAGTAAGGTAGGGTACACTGACAGTTCTGGCAACATTTCCAATCTGCTCCTCATACCAACAAGGCCACCTAATAATTTCCAGCTTCCAGCTCTCATTCATCTCCTCACCTCCCCCATAACCAAGGGTGTAGGAGTGACTCTGATATCGGGGAACACACACATTTGACTACAGTGGGAATTATAATGTATTCACCAATATGTTTATTGATTATGTAGTTCTACATCTTTTCCACTTCTAGATCGAGTTGCTTTGTCCATGACAACGTTATAAGTAGACAAGCTCTGGTTAAAAAGGACATGGCATTATTGACAAATGAAGCGTGAACAGGATCAATGTGACCAACAGTTTCACTGGTCTGTTTGAAAATACTGGGGGCGATAATTGTTTCCACAACACTGCCTTGCAATACTCATTATGTCTAGAAAGGGTGTAGCAAGTAGTTACCCCAAACAACGTTGTCTTTCTTTACCGATGCCTTGCGGGTATTGATAGGAATCAAGTGTTCAGTGTGAATATTCCAGTTTGACTTTAAGAAAGTAGTGATTTCTGAACATGCCATAGTCCTAACTCATACTGTGTGTGATCTATTTGCATGGTGAGATGATAAGGTAACCGGAGTGCATCTTTTTAAATGACTAATACTACAATGATGTTGATGACATCTCAGTCAGGCATGTTAGTCCAGCTTTAAGTTTTCCAATTTTCTCCTATAGTCCACATTGAATAAATACTTCTCTCTAACTTACCTGTTGGTTTATGACCTCTCTCTTGCCTGTGTTGATTTGACCAGTGTTACTGTAATGACAGCCACTCTTCTATATGAAGTAAACACATACATTACAATCCTTAATTCAATTCAGCTGCTGTCCCTTTATCTGCGATCCTAATGACTGATTAATTTTTATGATGACAGATCAACAGTCTGTCTTGGTGTGGCACTTATCAATGATTTACCTGTTGGTTTGTTGGCCTGTTTGTTCTTGGCTATCACTTTCCTGACATGATCATACATAGCATTAACCAAATTCTTAAAATATTGAACACATTTTAGCTATGACTACATGATTCAAAACATCTAAACTGAAGAAAAAAAGCCAGCTTTTGTGTGGAGATTGTTACCATTGGCTATTTACACTCTATTCTTGTCTGGTGGTAACTCGTGCATTACATAGAAAGCTCCTGTATATGCAGACCCTCTGGTGAAGACTAAGACAGAGATTATGCTAATCATTTCAGCAGGCGTTCTTGATTTCACATCATTCACTATCACTTTTTCACACAGCCATAAGAACTACTCAGTGTTATTTCGCAAGCAAGCTACTAGTACTGTAACATTTGTAGGATTAAACTTGAAAATAAAGCCAACACACACTGGTCATCATGAAAGAATGAATGAGAATGTTGGATTTGGACACAACAGAGATGTGATAAGTTTCAAAGCATAATTTTATCAAAACAAAAGTATTATGCAAAACAAAATTATTGGGGGACACACATCAAACCGTTTCTAATATTCGGAGGGACATGCCCCGGCATCCCCCCCCACGTCTCCAACGCCCGTGCCCATAACTATTTCCCAGTTTGTTGCTGTGAATTGAAATTATTTCAGTCAACTTCCCTGATGAAATAAGGAGGATACATGTAAGTTATTGATGCGTAAAAATAAGGAGTTAAATTGTGGTGAACTGTGACTGTTGGAGCTCGGCCCTCAGTAGTGAAAAAACCCAGATGCATGTGAATAGAAAACATGCCTTGAGACCTTTCTTTGGCAGACCTATGTAGGAGAAGCAATTCTTTGATGACGAAGTCAAACGGTCCAATGCAACACCTTGTCTGTGATTCACAAAACAGCACAAATAGGCTACACAATGGTTGCAAATATTGATTGCAGGAAGGTTAGAAGAAAATACTGTTGTTTCAAATAAACATTTGCCAAAACAGTCAGTCAAATACTGGTAGATTAAAATCAACCTCACAACTACTCATATTGGCCCGCATTCATGAAACCTCCGAAACAAGCTCAGATTCGAACATGGGGAGAGACTTACTATCATCTCCAACTCTGATTTATGAAACTGTCGCACCTCTTCGAAATGAGTGTAGATGTTAGCGCAGAGGATGTTTGAATCTCAAATTGCATACTGGAATATTATATAGTATGCCAGATTAGTATGCAAGAATATTAGTATGTCTCAAACCATACTATGCTAAAAATAGTATTTCTGGTAGGCATCCTGCATGCTTTTTGAGGTAATATAGACCATGAACATTTGTGCCGTAAAATAAGGTTTTCCAGGATTCTCTTGTCTTTCCAACGGTTATTGCATCAATGTAATTCACGAATGAAAGAAAAACAAACCTTGTTGTGCCATAAAATGAATTGGCTTTGGCAGTGCAAAGTTAATCTTCAGTCTCGCTAGCAATTGGTCAATTCTTATGACTACTCCAAGTTGTAAGGTAATATTAGGCCTATTTCTGGATAATAAGCGATTAAAACAGCCAGCTTCAAAAGCTATACAATTCATTGATGCTATTTGAGGTAGATATAAAGTTCCTAGGAAATGTTAGTCTGTCTAACCCAGTGCTAAATGGTGTCTTGTTAAATATTCACACTTGGCACAACGTTATGCGTGACAAAATAATAACATTTTATGACGAGGTGGTAGATCCCAAACTGTCCAATACTGGCATACTAGCTTACTACCTACACAAAACAGTATGTACTTCACCATCATTTGTGAAGTACCTGTAGTAAATCAGATAAAGCCATGGACATGAGAACACGGTGCACTTGTCCTAATTTACATGCAACACACCCGTTGTTTATGCTTTTGTGGCGATCATCAACCTATGAATTGACAGTTTATAGCATAAAATGTTAGCCTGAAATAGCTAATTAACCATTCATCATTCTCCATGACAAAATCTTCGCAGCTATGAAACACTAATTTACATCCCTGCCGATGTCCTTTAGAACCACTGATTAATTTAAACTCTCACTAGTAAATTCAAGTCCTTAGCTAATCAAGATGCCTGCCACCGAAATTATAATGACCATTCGTGATCTCGATATGTCGATACTATAGGCCTGAGTGACCTACCAAAAGTGAGGCAAATTAATTTATACAGCGCATTACATGACACAAAGGAAATTCAAACCTTACTAATGCATGAAAACACAAATATATATATAAAATAGATATAAAATGCAGAATGAAGTGAAAGAAATAATAATACATTATTGTAGTAGTGATACAATATTTAATATTGTGGTAGCCTACATTTGTATGTGTTATATTCCTTGTCATCTTATTTTATATGACTTATCATTAGAATTAGAATTGTGGTTGTTGTTACTGAGGCTGTTACAATTGTTGTTTTTCATGATAATGATAGTCTTATTGTGAATCAAGCATTATCTTATTTTTGTATGTTGGTTTACACGAACTCCGATCAGACATGAGTTTGAGTTGTAAGGATAGCACAAAAATAATATTGATGAATATCAGTTCTGTCTGTGAAATTATCGTACGATTTTGATATACATTTTGTCATTTGCAAGTTTCATGAATGTGGTCAGTGTTTCAAATCAAATTCATTTAATTTTCAAATCAAATCAAAAACAAATCAAATTCAAGACCACGCACAGTAAATGCTGTCAGAGAGAAGAAAGTTGTACTGTATTTGATGTTCTCCATCACGCAACAATGTAAAAATGAACCACAACAGGACATGTTTCAGTTGTTCCAATTGCAACGTCTTTACTTTAGTTTTTACCACATATAGTTGTGCTCTTAAGTTTGCATACCGTGGCAAAAATTGTGAAATACTGGCATTGATTTTGAAAATATGACTGATAATGCTGTCTTTTCTTTAAGGATAGTGATCATATGAGGCCATTTATTATCACATAGTTGTATCGCTCCTTTTCAAATCATAATGATAACAGAAATCACCCAAATGGCCCTGATCAAAAGTTTACATACCCTTGAATGTTTTGCCTTGTTACAGACACACAAGATGACACACAGGTGAAAATGAATGTCAATTTAAAGTGAATTTCCCACACCTGTGGCTTCTTATATTGCAAATTAGAGTCTGTGTAGAGTCAATGAGTTGGTTAGCTAGTTTGCCACACAGTAACAAAATATTATGTTATTATTCTGGCTGTCAAAGTTAACACTATAACGCATGCGATTGATTTAAAAAAAGGCCTCCTTAATACTCTAAATATCTTTGCCACCGTTAAAAAAAAATCATTTTTAGAAAATATGACGGATCATGCCCTGATCAAAAGTTGACATACCCTTGAATGCTTGGCCTTGGTACAGACACACAAGATGACACATACAGGTGAAATTGACAATTAAAGGTACATTTTCCACACCTGTGGCTTTTGAAATTGCAATTAGTGTCTGTGTATAAATAGTCAATGAGTTTGTTAGCTCTCATGTGGACGCAGTGAGCAGGCTACATACTGAGCCATAGAGAGCAGAAAATAACCTGTGTAACAAGGTAATGGAAATTTATAAAGATGGAAAGACATCTAAAGCCTTGCAAATACCAATCAGTACTCTTCAATCACTTATTAAGAAGTGGAACATTTGGGGATCTCTTGATAGCAAACCAAGGTCAGGTACACCAAGAAATATTTCAGCTAAAACTGCCAGAAGAATTGTTCAGGATACAAAGAAAAACCCACAGGTTACCTCAGGAGAAATACACGCTGCTCTGTATATAGACGTTGTGGTTGTTTCAAGGAGCACAATATGATGATACTTGAAGAAAAAATTGCTGCATGGTCTAGTTGCCAGAAAGAAGCCTTTACTGCGCCAATGCCACAAAAAAGCCTGGTTACAAGCTTCTGGCACACTGTAATTTGAAGTGACCAGACCAAATAAGAGCTTTATGGTCACAACCATAAGCGCTATGCTTGTAGAAGTTGGTGGCTTGCTGATGTTTTGGGGGAGTGTGAGCTCTAAAGGCACAGGGAATCTTGTGGAAATGGCAGACAATTTGTATTATTCTGCATAAAAGCTGCAGACATCTGCATGGGACACTATTGGACTTTCCAGCATGACATTGAGCCTAAGCACAAGGCCAAGTTGACCCTCTAATGGTTACAGCAGAAAAAGGGGAAGGTTCTCGAGTGGTCATCACAGTTTCCTGACCTTAATCTCATCGAGACACTCTGGGGAGATCTCAAACGTGAAGTTCATGCAAGACAACCACAGACTTTGCATGACCTGGAAGCATATTGCCAAGACAAATAGGCAGCTAAGCCACCTGCAAGAATTCAGGGCCTCATAGACAACTATTACAAAAGGCTGCACGCTGTCATTATTCTAAAGGGGGCAGTACATAGAATTAAGAACTAAGGGTAGGCAGACTTTTGAACAGGGGTCACTTCATTTGTTTCTTTGTTTCCATGTTTTGTTTTACGATTATGCCATTCTGTTACGACGTACAGTTGAATGTGAATCCCATAAGACATAAAATACATGGGTTTGCCTGTTCACTCATTTTTTCTATACATATATTAAAATGTTTCCAAGGGTATTCAAACTTTTGAGCACAACTGTATAACCCGTGATCTAAAGTTAAAATAATATTTTACATATTGGCAATGCATTAAAAGCGATATGAATGAGATAGCAACAAAAAGCAAGCTGCAGATGAAAACAAAAAGTTCGCCCACCATTATGATTATCATTTAAAAACATTGTCCATTATCCTGTCCTACTTTATGAAATGGGCAATGGCAGGTTCATGTAGCTTGTCTTTTGGTTTTATATTTGAAAAAAGTTCATTTGACTGAGATCAAAGTCAATGCTTACAACTGGGCCATTGCCATCATTATATACACTCACTGCAAAAAGCTATCCAGCAAGCTAGGCTCAAGCATGTGAAAACAAGATAATGCTCACTATTGGCACTGAATTAGTGATGTGTACTAACTGTAGGCACTCTAAAAGGACTTAAGGCATCATACTATTTTTCCACTTTGTACAAGATAATTTGTGATTGGTTGATTGTACTGTCATTCCAAAATGCGTCTCGAATTGAAGTCAATGTCAATCGTGTTGGCTGGTGCCTTTTTTTCAAAGCCTAAGGACCTAGCCAACGAGCACTGAGCCCCGCATTATTTCTACAGCTAGATTATTTCTACAGCTAGATTATATCTACAAGATTATTTCTAGCAAAATGTTTATTAAACCAATGAAAACAAAATTCCAAGTTAGAAATCTAGGTATATTTTCATCTATTAATTCTATCCTTAGGCCCACTCTGAGGGCGTAGAGGGCCCTGACGGTTCCCCACTGGTCAATTTTAAACATGTACCATTATGAGTGATTGACTCTGCTCTCTAGTGTAATACTGTGTGAACATGGGCATATGCCAAGATCTGTACTTTTAAACGTATTGCTATATAGTGCAACAAGGAGTATGCAAAACAAGTGGGACAGTTTGTGCCGCATTCACAGAGTCAGAGCCCTCAATGCATTTTGGGTACACAGATTTGACTAACAAAACAGTTGGACAATGCAGTTCAGTTCTGTGTGCCCAAGCTTGTGTGTGCCCAAGCTTGTGACTTATCACATTAAATTAAATATCTATCAAAATGTGAATGATGCCAGACTGTCTTTGCTCAGTGGGGCAAATTTGGGAGTGGTATCAATTTCTTCTTTTTACTTTATAATATATAATATTGCAGACAACAAGAAAAAATGTACTCCTTTTGAATTGATTCCAATAAAAAATCAAATTAAAACACAAACGCTATCGTCAGTATATTTTTTTATCAAAGCAGCTAGTAAAACTGTATTAATAGACATTTGTAGTCAGTTTCAAGATGTTCTTTTATACTTTGTCTCAAAGACATCACTTAACACATCTCATGGAAGAGTGAGACCACAAACTTTCAATTGCCGGAACCACCAGGAGAATATATCCGATGAGGGCATAAAGAAAGCACAACGGATACGACTGGATGAAAATAATTTGGTACGAAACATGAGTAAAACCATAGGTCAAATCGGTGCTGTGTTTCATATAAGTGAAAAGGCTCTGAGGGGTGAAGGGGGTGTGATAAGAAAAGTGAGAGGGCAGCAGGATGCTTGTCCCGCCTTCTCCCAGATGCCTGCCACGTAGGGTTGTGAGACGGTGACACTTAGCACATTGGGCACCGTCACGAAGGCACAGCCATCACAAGCCACAAACATGATATCAAGGGGGTGTACGCCTCCTCTCACAGACAGTGACAATTCAAGATTGAACGTTTTTATTAAGGCTGTGCTGACATAAACAAATATTGTTACGGATATTTGTTTGTTCTAATTTGCTAAAAAACAGATACTCATGTCACTTAAATGGTTCGGAATCCCGAGCACTCGATTGGTTGGTTCGGCTATCACTAAAGACATGGGAGGGGAATTTATTAAGCCTGCTGCTTCAATTGGATTCTGATAAGTGGATTCTGCATGATGACCTCCTTTTCCTGGAGAAGTGGTCGCACACGCACTGTCTCCACTCATCTCATTGATAAACTTGCTCAATTTCTTTCTCAAACACATGGTGTGCGTTAATCATAGCCAGGTAATACTGTATACAGTCAAATATGTTTAAATACTGAAACATACAGGATAAATTGATTGAAATGTAGGATACATGGAATGCCCTTTTCCTGGGCCATTGGCTCCATCTTCTGGTCTTTATAAGCAATGCATGAAATCAACACGACTGTTCAGTATGTTTGGGAATGAACCGGGGCAGGAATAAATTACTTTTTAAACTCATAACTGCAGTGTTGGAAAATGTGTCATATCACAGTCATGTCATGTGCTCACAAGCTTCGTAAAACACATCAACAGTGACTATCACTATTAAAAGCAAAGTGTGTCTTTCTTTTCTACCCTCAGTGATTCCTTGATAATCATAAAATGTTTATGAACAAACCATTGATCAAATTCCTTCAAATTTACATTTGATTGACCTACTTTAAAAAGGATAATGTGTTGTTAAAGTCGGTTTATTATAAATCCTAGACTCCTAACCTATCAAGGAGTTTTTCTAGCCACTTTGTATCAAAACTTGCTCGTTATGGTTTTACACTGGAGGCATGTATAAGCATGCTGTGACTACTGCTTCTGTAAAAATATATTTTATTTGGTTGATTAATTATTATGGGTGTATTCTAAAGGCCAAATACACACTTATTTAATCTCATAATTTTCCAATAGCCCAAATTTGTCCTAAAATAGAAAATGAAATGCCTTTGTATATTGACTATGTTGAAATAATTCACTGTGTGAGGGAAGTACATATGAGAGATTATAACAGAAAAAGTATTTTTATAGACTGGGGGGTGAGCAGGAAGGACTGTTACAGAGCAGATGCATGAAATCCACTTTTTTGCTTTCTTGTTATGAGAAAACCTATTGGCACCATTAAATATTGTTAGTTTACCTTTACAGTCTTCAAAAATATGACCAGAAATATTAGAAATGTTAGGGTCTTATTCAGTCCTAAAAGTAAAATTATTTAAGAGTCATTGTATACATCTAAAAATAGATGAAACTTCAGTTTGCCACTTGAAAGTAGCATTAGCTTTTTCTCACCAAATGCAGTGTGGTAAAAAACTTATTTGCGTGCAATCACTCTCTGTACACTAAATGTATAAACCGTAAACATGAATAATTTCGTCTGTTCATACATTGTTGCTGGACCATGTAAGCCGAGCCGGCCAAGAATGAATGTCAATGACTGACTGACTGCAATATGCATTAGGATTTGTTCCACGATTTGCTTGCTGGGTCATTCAACTAGGGCCCATTTTGCTCTGGAAACTTGTTTAAATCTAACACGTTTAGAAAAATGTGTTGATACAGTTCATTTTTCCATCTTGTGATGAAACATTTCCTGATAGTAACTGTGATGGAATTATTTAAGTTATATATATTTTTGGTCATTTTGTCACTAACGTTCAGATAAATTCCATCACATTTGTTTTTCATTTTTATTGTTTTCTAAATATTTCATGAAATTTCACACATAGATGTGCCCAAATGTATAATATTATTTATTTTCAGTATTTTAGGGATAATATTTTTCTATTGTTTATATGAAACAATGCTTTCAACTGTTTCATTACTCTTCCCTTCAATTTCCTCCATGGAAAAATCATGAGTTTTCCAATTCTATGTTTTAATTGGAACAATAACGGCACCATTTTTTTTACTCTGTTATTTTTAAGATTTTTTCCTAAGAATGTGTTGTGATGGAAATGACAGTGTGGTGGAAAAGACTGCATGTGTTGGAAATGACATGTGATATGCAGCATTGATGAACAATGTTCACTTTAATTATCCCTGACAAAGTAACATACATTCTGAAGTAGAATTGTTTTCTGTAGTTAAACCATTAATGCACATTTAATCAGATGGCAGAAAAATGATTCTCTCCTGCTCTCTATGTGCTGAAATCTACAAGCCATTGCAAAGGTTTATTATTTGCCCATAGTCATATTAGCCCTCATCAGCTTAGGTGAGAAACCAAACGCCTTTTTGGCAAAGCTGACCAGGCAGCATTTTTTTCAAAAGCTTACCAGCCACAACTTTGGTGATCACTTGCCGATCTTTAGCAGTGTGCATATTTTGATATTTCTTTCTTATCCATGAACAAGAATTGTGTTGTGAAACAGCATAGGTTCTTAAGTGCTTTGTTCTTTGCCACATCTGTTGTTTGATGTTTAGCTTTGATGAATCGACCATCTCAATTTCCATTTTAAGTCGGTCACATCTTTTCTTGTATTTCTCCACCTTCCTTAAGGCTTCTTCAAGCTTTGCATTAAGAGCTTGGTATACCTATGCCCTTGTCTTTGCAACCTTTTCCCTCCCTCTTCTTCTCTGAGTAGTTGCAGGTATGTGAGGTGTTTCACATTGCTAAGGAGGGTGGTGTTGTTCCGGCCATAAAATGATCTGCTGCAGCTTCAGCTTTCTGCATTTGTTCTGTTGTGTAGTACGCCATTGTCTTCTAACTTTTTTTGCTCACAATTTGACAATTCTGACAAAGATTCAACAGCACTTTGTTGCTTTTTTCAGGTAAATTAATGTCACCAGAACACTAATGTATTTGGTGTTAAAAATCATACAGTTCATAGATGCTATTTTTGGTTGAGTTAAACTTAATAAGAAATATTAATCAGTTTAACACAATGCTTAATGGTGTCTAGTGAAATATTTGAACCGGGATGACACAATTCAGTGAAGGCAAAAACATTCATAAATTCTAACCACGGGCTGGCTGAACTAGGGTTGCCTGGTTCCCTTTCTGGTTTGCAAATCTTTCTCGTTGTCACCATGAGTATTATTTTTGTATTCAAGCTATAAAAAGTGATTCAAAACAACTGCTGTGAATTGTCTGGTACATATCGATCATATCAAGTATTCCTCCCTTTTTAAATATTTAAACTTGTATTAATAATGAATTTAGGAAAATTTCAAAAGGAACCCTGCAAACCAATTTTCTTATGAAACCACATTTTTCATATTTAAGTACGGGCAAAATAAAAAACAAAGTGCAACAAAGTAAACATTCAAAGGGAAAAATGTTGAATTGCTTTATTGTAATAACAGAACAATAATTTAATAATATGCACCTGCAATAATATTGGAATGATAGTGTTTAACAACATTTATTCATCAGACATTATTTTGGGTGCATACAAAACCATATCCTAAAATGCATATTGTCTACAATAGTGTAGAATATTTTTTTCCTGTCTAAATAAAATGTTATATATTGAAAAAAAAAAATTGCGGCTTTTGTTAGCGGGTTTACCAAAAGTAAAAGTTACTTTTCTGTGACAACTGCACCCTCTGCTGCCATCCTCCCCCTGCAGGGGGCAGGCTTCGGCGCTTGATGTCACCGGCCTTCAGACACCACCGCCCATCTCATCAACTCATCTCGCCTGTTGTCTTGTTTAGCGCACCTGATCATCATCCACAGTCATTTCCTCTAGTATATATGTTCCCTCTGCTCCCCTGGTCTTTGTGTGTTATTGTCTCACTGCCGTGAGCATGGTACAGCTAATCATTATTAAAATACGAAAAGAACACGACTTCGACTCCTCAATCTGCTGCTCCTTTCACTCCACAAAGGCTGACAGAATAACACACCTTAACAAAATGGAGCACAGAGAAGCCGAAAGTGAGGCCGGTGTTGCGGAAATAGTTAAGGAACATTCATCAATACTGGCCAACCTAGGTGTTGCGATGGAGGGCATCCTACAGGCTGTTCAATGCCTAGAGTTGAGCCAGTCCACTCCCGCAGCACCGGTCGTGTTACCGCCTCCCCAGCATGCACCTACCAGAGTGGAGGTGATGCACATTCCGCTTCCCCGCAAATATGACGGGACCACGGACCGCTGTCAGGGTTTCCTTCTGCAGGTCAACATTGCGCTCCAGGCGATTCATCCTGCACCAATGGACACCCAGAAAATCTCCTCACTCGTCTCCTGCCTGTCCGGGAAAGCCCTGGAGTGTGCCACCACCGTGTGGAACATCGAGGGACCCATCCAGGGCAGCTACGACGAGTTCGTCCGCCACTCCCGGGTAGTGTTCGACCATCAACACGAAGGAAGAGATGCAGGCGAACGGCTCTTCCATCTGTGGCAGGGGATGGGATCGGCGCAGGTGTTCGCGTGTATCCACTGTCCCGCACCGAGACGGCGGCGATGGCCGCTTATGTTGGGGAAGCATTAGGACAGGGATACATTAGGCCCTCCAAGTCACCGGTCTCCTCGAGTTTCTTTTTTGTGAAAAAGGACAGTGGTTTCTGCCCATGCATCTATTATAGGGCGCCGAACAAGATCACCATCCTGTTTAGCTATCCTTTTCCCCTGATCTCTGCGGAGGTCGAGAGGATGCACAGGGCCCGCTTTTTCACGAAATTGGACCTCAGGAGTGCCTATAACCTAGTATGTATCCGGGAAGGGGACGAATGGAAAACAGCTTTCAGTACTACCTCTGGCCATTATGAATATTTAGTGATGCCGTACGGTCTGATGAATGCACCATCAGTCTTTCAATCCTTCATCAACGATGTATTCAGGGACATGTTATGCAAAGGTATATTGATGACATCTTGATATACACGACTACTTGCGCTGAGCATGTCTCGTAGGTGCGTAGAGTGCTTGCTAGATTGTTGGAGCATGATCTGTACGTGAAGGCCAAGAAGTGTCAGATTTATAGGCTTTTCTAATTACTATTGGAGGTTTATCTGGGGCTTTAGCCAGGTCGTGGCTCTGATCATCTCCCTCCTGAGGGGTGGGGCGACATGGTTGCGGTGGACCACGGAGGCGGAGTGGGCGTTTGTGGAACTGAAACACTGTTTCACCACCGCTCCGGTCTTGGCCCATCCCGACCCGTCGCTCCAGTTCATTGTGGTGATCGACGCGTCCAACTGTGGTCTTGGGGCAGTCCTCTCCCAACGAACAGGGAGTCGGAACACGCTCCGCCCCTGCACTTTCTTCTCACAGAAACTCAGTGCGGTGGAGCGGAATTACGACATGGGTGATTGTGAGCTGTTGGCCGTGGTTAGAGCCCTGTCGGCGTGGCGGCACTGGTTAGAGGGGGCCAAACACCCTTTCCTCATCTGGACGGATCACTGCAACCTGTAGTACATGGGGGCGGCGAGGAGGCTGACCCCTCGCCAGGCCAGGTGGGCTATGTTCTTCACCCGGTTTGTATTCACTCTCACATACAGGCCGGGGAGCAAGAACATCAGGGCCAACATGCTGTTTCGGCAGCATGACACGGAGGAGCGGCCAGTGGATGACGCTCCCGTACTACCAGCGTCATGTATCGTGGCGCTGGTGATGTGGGAGTTGGACACGGACATTGTTCGAGAGCAGTGTGATGAGTCCTCTCCACCCGCATGCCCTGAGAACCATATGTATGTGCCGGCGTCTTTCCGTAACCGGCTCATCTACTGGGCCCATACCTCTCCCTCCTCCAGTCATCCTGGCATCAGGCAGACTATGCATGCCCTGGCCGGTAAGTACTGGTGGCCCACCATGGTTAGAAACGTGAGGGTGTACGTCTCTTCCTGTTTGGTGCGTGGCCAGAGTAAAGCACCCTGACACCTGCCGATGGGTAAGTTGCAACCCTTACCCATTCCACAAAGAACATGGTCCCACTTGTCCGTCGATTTCCTGACAAATCTCCCTCCTTCACAGGGCCATACCACCATCGTGGTCGTTGTGCACCGGTTTTCCAAGACCTGTCGCCTCTTGCCTCTGCCCGGTCTTCCCACGGCCCTACAGACCGCCGAGGCTCTATTTACACACATCTTCTGGCACTATGGGGTACCCAAGGATATAGTGTCTGACCGGGATCCCCAGTTCACCTCCAGGGTTTGGAAGGCGTTTATGCAGCACTTGGGCGTCTCGGTCAGCCTGACCTCTGGCTACCACCCCCAGTCCAACAGGCAGGTGGAACATGTAAATCTGGACATGGGCAGGCTCCTTCGGTCCTACTGCCAGGACCGGCCAGGGGAGTGGGCGGTGTTCCTACCATGGGCGGTGTCCCCGTTTCAGTGCGTCCTGGGCTACCAGCTGGTCCTGGCTCCGTGGACCCCGAGCCAGACCGGTACCCCTGTGGTGGACGATTGGTTCTGGCGGGCAGCGGGCACGTGGGAGGCTGTGCAGTCTCCCCTCCGGCTTGCTGTCCGCCACAAGAAAACCTATGCGGATGTGTGAGGTGCGGGAGGTGCCCCCCCGTTTGACATCAAGGGGGCCCCGGCGTACTCCACAGCTCCAGCAGGGGGACCCCAAACTTCCCTTACCCGAGCTACATTTGCAAGCTCTGACTGGGGGATCCTGAGGCGTTCCCAGGCCAGTGTCGAACTCTTAACTCTCCACCTAGTCTTGTTCCTACCCTGAGGTCTCATCCCAGCTGGACGTGCCTGAAACACCTCCCTAGTGAGACGTCCTGGGGGCATCCTTACCAGATGCCTGAACCACATCAAGTGGCTCCCTTCAATGCAAAGAAGCAGCGTCTCTGCTCTGAGTTCCTCACGGATGACTGAGCTTCTCACCCTATCACTAAGGGAGACCCCAGCCACCCTTCTGAGAAAACTAATTTCAGAGGCTTGTACCCGCAATCTAGTTCTTTCGGTCATGACCCAGCCTTCATGACCATAAGTGAGGTTGGAAACGAAAATTGACCTGTATATCGAGAGCTTTGCCTTCCGGCTCAGCTTTCTTTTGTGACGAAAAGACTGCTGTTTTTCTGTACATCTTTAACTATGCTTATAAGGAAAATAGTGTATGGAATGTATCCTCTCCGCTGTTCATACAGCGGAGGATGGTGAAACCTGACTGTGTGCAGGAGTACAATAAAAAGATGGGAGCTGTTGATAGGCCTGACATGGTCAACAGCTTTGTGGAGTGTGCCCGCAAAACCACTAAGTGGTACAAGAAGAAATTCTTCCATCTTGTGGACACTGCACTCCTCAACAGCCATATCAGTAAAATCAGTTGTAGAAAAACTCTATGGTGTCTACTGAAATGCAATCTGAAGAAACACAAATTAAGAACCCTGTTTCAATTTCATAACTGTATTTTTAAACATTTTGGCCTCTGCACCAAAGAATACATGTTTGTCTGTGTTACTAACTGGCTGTAAAGCCCAACCTCACAATGCATTACATTTTTCAATGCACAAAGTATGAGGGAAACATCTGTTTGGAAAGTTAATACACCAGCCATGGTGCAAACAAGTGTGAACTGATACTTTCTGTATTGCTATTTAACAACTAGAAGAACTGAGACAAAATATTGAAGAAATTGAAATCAAACAATTACCACTTAAACTGAAATAAGAAGACCATTTGAACTTCTTAATTATCTCTTTCAAAACCCTAGGTATGGGCCAGATGACCTTTCTGGCAACAAACTTTAGTGGCTTGAAATCCACTAAAAGTCTTTAAACAACAGATTGGTTACATTTCAAAAAGACCAAGTATGACAGTGTCTTTGCTGAAAGCCTGGCACGGTGAGGAAACATGGTAAGCCCTCCATGGCTGAACACACTCTCCACTGGTGCACTGGTAGCCGGGACAGCAAGCACTCTCATAGCCACAAGATAGAGTTTTGGGAATGCCTTGGACGGTCTTTTCCAGAACTCAAGACAGTCCACATCATCTTCATCCGATGCCCTGGATATAGCGAATGAGCTCAGACAGGACTGATGAGCCATGATCAACACTTTTCTTGGTGCGTTTCTTCCGGTAGCCAGAGAAAAGACATGGAGTTTTAGCAGGTGGTGACTCCTGATCATGGTCTCTACTGCTGCTTTCAGGTACAGTCGGTTTCCGAGCCTCAGCCAAGACCAGGTCTGTACATTTATCAAAAAACATGTTTAGTTACAGAATCATGGGACCGATAGTGTCATAGTGTCAATGTTGTGAATCAATCTAGGAAGACAATATACGACATGATTGGCATTTTGAATATGCCTAATGTCATGTGTGTGATAGTTAGTGTTTGGAAATGGTGGGTACACTGCACACATACCTATTACCATCTCCTTGACTTCACTCTTCACTTCATCTGGTGCTTGGACATCTTGCTCTAGCCAAAAGAGGCAGAATGACGGATCTAATTAATGCTGACATCATGTACACAATGCCCACAAATGGAAGATCTACTGTCGCTTCACTGGAGTCATCCATTTTCATATTTACAAATATACCCTTAAAGCGGCATTGAAGGGACTTCTGCAGCACTTTCACTAAACCAACCAGGTGGTGAGTAGCATTCAACATCTTGATGAGATGGCTGTTAAGTGACAGTACACAAGGGAGGGCTGCATTAAGGGTACCAACTTTCTCCCCTTGAATGAGGTCTGTTGCTTGAAGAAATTAGGCCAACATTTCCACAAGTTCTTTCAGCTGACAGCATTGTCTGGTTGATAAACACAAGCCTTTATGAACATGGGTGTCCAGGAGTGTATTCAGGCTTTGAAGATCCAAGTCAGTGACTGCTTCAACAAGGCGCAGAGATTTCTCTAATTTAGATCTAATCTTGGCCTCTTTGACTGCTGCAATCTCATTCAGTCTTCTGGTAATGCTGCACTTTTTCATCTACTACTGACAAAACATTTCTAAAGCTGGGATTGTCAATCAATGACAGTGGCAGGTTGCATGAAATAATGAGTTCATTAATGATTGATTCAGTGACGGCCTTCTGCCTAGGATGTCCCTGATGTTACACTTGCACAGCTCTTGGCTGAATGATGGAAAAATATCACGTATGCTTTACTGGAGCTAGCTTAATTTAGTTACCCTCAGAACTTACATTGGGTCTCCAACAAAGGTCATCGTATAGTCATATCTTCTGCTACTAAACTCATCCCTCTAGCCCTCGGACCTGGTGAAATATTAACCTAAGTCTGTCACATCATATGGATGCAACTATAAAGCTACAATTAGCTTGTTCCCAGCATTAGTACAACACTTTACGATGCTTAGCTTCTAACCTGTGACGACATAGGCTAAATGTAACGTCTTTTTCACATTAGCAAGTGACTGACCTATCTGGATGCGTTTTGAGGTGCCTGACAAAGTTCGACGTTTTTAATCCGGCATCATTTATCTTGGTGCCACACACCTTGCATGTAGCTGTTCGCTTACTGCCACTGTTTACGAAGTTATTGAAATCAAAACTAATGAGAAAAGGCACAACTCTTGGAGGACTGGATGTCGCCATCGTCAGTGCATATTTTGATATGTAAGTATGCGCACATAGGCATAGCGCATTCGTTACGTTGCACAGTATGGCAAAGGGCAGGAGACATGCATCTCGTCATACGCTTCCCCAATGTATAAGTACCAATAGAAGAAAATAGAAATACATTAATTTATTTAGATTAAAAAAGCAATAATTGCATGAAAACTGGTTGTTGACAAGTCTCGAAGCTCGAGTGTAAAGTCTTTTGGGTCGAGTCGCAAGTCAAGTCTGAAGTCTTTTGGGTTGAGTCGCAAGTCAAGTCTGAAGTCTTTTGGGTTGAGTCGCAAGTCAAGTCTGAAGTCTTTTGGGTCGAGTCGCAAGTCAAGTCTGAAGTCTTTTGGGTCGAGTCCCAAGTCAAGTCTGAAGTCAGCTGTCTGTGCGACTTAAGTGCGACTCGAGTTCGAGTCTCAGACTCGAGTCCCCATCTCTGTGAGCAATGTTGTCAATGAAGTTAATGCCTTTTCTTACTGTTTTTAATTCCAAGAATACTATGTAAAGCAGTTTGCACTAGACCTATGTATTCACAGGCCCCTTCTTGATCACAGTTGAAGTGGCTACACACATCGATTCTTAAACCAACACAAGAGATATTTGGAACTTAAGCGTGAAAGGTTAATAGTGTGTTTTGCCTCCTTTAGCATTAATGACAGCGTGCAGTCTTTTATAATAGTGGTCTATGAGGAACTGAATTAAGGCAGGTGGTATGGCTGCCCATTCATCTTGGCAAAATGCCTCCAGGTCATGCAAAGTCTTTGGTCATCTTGCATGAACAGCATATTTGAGATCTCCCCAGAGAGGCTTGATGATATTAAGGCCAGGAGACTGTGCTGCCCACTCCAGAACCTTCCCCCTTTTCTGCTGTATATATTGGAGGGTCAACTTGGCCTTCTGATTAGGGTCATTGTCATGCTGGAAAGTCCAAGAGCATCACAATGTGTAGTTTTCATGCAAAATAATGCAAATTGTTGCCTGCCAGTATTTCATGATAACATGCAGCATTTATATTTACATCAATTTTCACAAGATTCACAAGATTCCCCGTGCCTTTAGCGCTCACACACCCCCGAAACATCAATGAGCCATCACCATGTATCAAAGTGGGGATGGTATTCTGTTCACTATAGGCCTTCTGGACCCCTCTCTAAACATAGTGCTTATGGTTGTGACCATAAAGCTCTATTTTGTTCTCATCACAATTACAGGTTGCCAGAAGCTGTGAGACATGTAAAGGTGTTGTCGGGCATATTGTAACCAGGCTTTGTTTGTGGCATTGCTGCAGTAAAGGCATATTTCTGGCAACTCAACCATGCAGATCGGTTTTGGTCAAGTATCGTCTTATTGCGCTTCTTGAATCAACCACACCATCTGTTACCTGTAGGTTTTTCTTTGTATTCCGAACAATTCATCTGGCAGTTTTGGTTGAAATCTTTCTTGGTCTACCTGATCTTGGATTGGTACCAAAGAGATCCCCGAAATGTCCACTTCTTAATAAGTGATTGAACAGAACTGACTGGCATTTGCAAGGCTTTGGATATCGCTTTATATCCTTTTCCATCTTCATAAAGTTCCATTACCTTGTTACACAGGTCTTTTGACAGTTCTTTTCTGCTCCCCATGGCTCAGTATCTTGGCTGCTGAGTGCATCCATGTGGGAGCTAACAAACACATTGACAATTTATACACAGACACTAACTGGAGTTTAAAAAGCTACAGGTGTGCCATTTTCACCAGTGTGTTGTTCTGTGTTTCTGTAACAAGGCCAAACATTCAAGGGTATGTCAACTTTTGATCTTTTGATTCTGTTTACATTATTATTTTAAAAGAAGTTAAACAACTATGTGATAATAAATAGCTTCATATGATCACTATTCTTGAACAAAATACTTTTTTTCAAAATCAATGCCAAAATTGCACAATTTCTGTCAGGTTACACAAACCTGCATCACTCAAGTATAGACAGTCACCTAAAAAAAAAAGGAATCTTAATTGTTATTTTCCTCTTGTTTTTTCATAGATCTTCAATATTTCTGTGTATAGCATTTTGTGGTTTGGATTCTGTTCATGTTTTATCTTTTCCATTATTGTGACCAAATCCTTATGCCTTTGTCTCTTCATTTTTTACACACCCCCATTGTTTCTCTTCAGGTTTTTTATACATTTGATTTCTACCAGTACAAATTCTAACAATAAAGTCATCACTGAATGTGGCCCATGCTAAGGCAATAAGACAAGGTGTATCAGGATAGTCTTCCAACATATTGTTTTCAAGAAATAATTCTAGTTTCAGGAAATAGTGGTATTGGGGAATGACATGTCCTGTGGGAATTATTTTCTTGGTTCATTCTGTTTGCCTCCAGATGCCCTCCTCCCTCGTCAGCATCTCTCCATTGGGGCTGATGGACAGTTCTGGGGTGCTCTGGTGCAGTTCGGTCTCCACATTGAGGGACCTGAGTGATTGTAACAGCTGCTCTTCAAAACTTAGGTCCTTTCCTAGTGCACAGCCTGTCAGACCGTGCGCAGACCCCCATTTTCCATGGCCGCCATAACCTTGGCAAGCTTGTCTGCCCCCCCCCCGCAGTCTGGCCACCCTGTTACACATGGCTGTTTTGGGACAAAAGGGTCTGAGAGCCCCTGATGACCTGCAGCACCCCCTTCTGGTGTCTCATTAATGTTGACTCAGAGGGTTGCTTATTAAAAAGGAATGATGCAGATTCCATGACGACAGGGTCAGGTGGCTGACCTATCCCTCACTTGAACATTTAGGGCAGATCAAATCTCTACATGTATGTTGTGATTTTAATCCATCAATCAGAAGCAAACCCCCCTCCCACATTTAAACAAAACATTTTACAATTACCATTAATGCCCTTTACAAGGACACTATTAGTTTCACGAAAACTGCTGGCCAAAAGTGGTAGAAAACCCTGCTGATCAATTTTGGGCCGCTGCCCTATCTCCTCTGAGTTTGTCATATGAAGTCCAGTGTTCAGGCCTGGTTCACTGTTCAGGTGATGGAAAGACCGCAGCATTAGACAATTCTAAAATAAAATATTTTTTAGACAATGAACTACACAATAATACAGTCTCAAGTCTATCATAAGTTAATCCAACCATAAAAGTAATGTATTCCTACAAAATGTGTTATGCATACGGTCATTTAGACCTCTTGCAATGTTATGAACACATACATTCCTATACTTTCCAGGACTGGACAGGTCTTTAAATTGAATATCAGGCTGGAAAATAACCAGACTAGCTAATAATTAATTTGCATTATTTACGGAATCAGGCTAATATAATGTTACCCTGTGTTCTGCAAGGGGGTAACTACAGGTCTGTGTATGCCAAAGGCTCTCTGGATAGAATCCACTGGTCTGAAATACAGTATTAAAGCACTTCTGCCTGACTAGAAGTGTCTTCATAGATCCAAAGTACATATAGAATATGAATGGTAATTCAGAATGAATACTTGAAAATCATACCTGTTGACATATATATATATATATATATATATATATATACATATATGACATGTATTACCACCTAACACCATGATGTAATGGGAACCTGTGACATAAAGGAACATAAGACTGTATATAAGACACAATACCTGTGAGAACTGACAGCAGAACAGTAATGTACAGTAATGCTGTAATTGTCCGGACTATTGTTCGTAAATCCATACAGACATGTCATAGCTTATCTGGGAGAATATTGATTGTACATCAAGGATGATATTCCTCTTAATTAGGTGAAGATGAACTACATTTTGTTTTCCTTTGAGGACAAGTGATTGATAAAAAATCTGTTTTGAATTACTGATATATTTCATCACGAGACAGCTTGGTTGTCACTAACAGACACTCCAATTATTTGGCAGTAAATTTTATGAAAACATTGTTTTATAGCACTGACCCACAAAGATATTGTACTTCACACACAACTGTATTACCTGTCTCGTGGGCTTGTTTTGCTACAAACTCGAAATAGCAAAGTGCTAGTTACAAAACATGTAAATAAGTACTGCAAATGTAACCCATTGTAGTTTAATGCATGGGTCGATGACAGTAAGCCAATCATATTATATAGATTTATATTGGTATTATATTTTTCTATGCCAATTGGTCAGCTGTTAGAGTATAAGAATTGCAAAGAATACAAATAGGTCACATGTCACTTCAGTTTAAGCAGGCAAAACAGGAAGTCAGTTTGCCTTCCCCGTATAACTCTCATGTGACAGTTAGTCTAATGGCTACCCAGCCAATTAATGATTAGCTATGCACCCTGACTACTGAGCATGCCCTTTGCATGCATGTTTTTGGGATGTACTGGTGGTGGTGTAATACTGTGGAATATCATGTACTGTCTCCTTGGTACTGCCCATTACCATGAAACAGCATGTTTTTGCGTATAGTAGCGCACCATGAGCCTGATACAGTCATTTACTTTTGCTCTGGTTCATGTTATCCTTGCCTGTTGTTGTTGCTCCTACTTAAAGCTACAGCGCAATCACCCATTCATTCATAATCAATACCGGGTTCATCAAGCTATTTCTTATGTCATCTTCATGTTCATTTCTAATGTTAATTATTTTCATGACCAAAAACAAAACCTCAGATTACAGGACCCCCCCTTTGAAATAATAAAACAAGGTTTTTAATAAGGTTATTGGTTGGCTTTGAGGGTTTCAGGTGATACCATTAACATTTAAAGAACCTCTCAGGTAAATTGACAGTTCTTGAGGTGACAGCAGTGATTCTCAAACCACTCCTGGGGGCCCCCAGCCATGCCATGTATGTGATGTATACTAGAGAAAAATGAAGCACACCTGAATCAATTGGTCAAGTAATGTTCATGCCCTTGACTACGTTTTGGTACATGATGGTTTCAGAGGTAACCTTTTCTAAATGTACTTGTATTGAGGGTTCTTGGTGTAAAAAGAATGCTTCTTTGGAAAATTATGTTGAAGACAAAATATGTATCTTTCAGTTCAATAGGTCAACGAAGACAAATTGTATTATGGTTAACACATTGCTTTTAAATTATTCATGGCGCTGCAATGTTCCAGCCTGGTTAAAATTTGAAAAGGTGAAGCGCTCAGCATGCACTCAGTTCCTTGGTCCAAAAAAGCTATACAGCTTGCAAACACTGTAAAACATGTCACTGCAGATTGTTATATACAAGTATAAATCATTTGTCAGAGGTCAAGACAAATTTTTGTGACAAAACTGCGTATTTTACATTGGCAAGTATAGTTAATGAGTTCCACGATTCCAAATAAGAATTCCAAATAATTCATTTATTACACATTTGCAAACATCTTTACAAGTAAGCAAAACTTTTTACAACTGCAAAACTAATTACAAGTTCACTTATCTTTGGCAAAAGTTTGCAAATCCTTTTTTACGCCAATAAAACTTTTGTCTTTGTTTAAACTTCATTGGTGATTATCAGTATTTTTTTGTCCTGTTTTGCAAGATAGCTGTTTGTTTTCAACGTTTTAGAACATATATTTGAACATAACAACATAACTTATCTGCAAGAATGTTGAAGGCACAATAGGACTATTACTCCCTGTTAATTAAACATGCGGTATGATTGAAGTCCCTTTCAATGCAAATACTGAAATAAAAAAATATCTCTTTTGAAAAAATTATGTAGTATTTCATCACAGCTGCATCATAGTCTCTATGAGGTCATTCACTCACACATCCCTAATTTGATTAATTAGACCAAAAGCTGATAATATAAACCCTACAGGTGCCTAATGTGGTTCTTGAATGAAAACAATGGAACTTAATGGTCCTTGTACAGACTAGAAGATTGTTAAAAACTTAATGAGAATAAATGCCTGTGCATTATAATAACAATAATAACGATACATATTTTAGTTTGGACTAAATAATCATTCATACATTTGTGGCAGGTGCAGATAATAATGTTTTCTGGATTACATTCTTACCCTTTAGTATATGCTTCATTATAACTACATATTTTCTGATAAACCTACATTTTAAGTTGTACCCAGAATAAAAAATACTTGATGCACACTTTTGACAATTTTTCCTTTTCATGTTAATCTTCAGAACATTTAATAACCACTATTGTATGACATGCCAATGTGTAACTGCGACACCTGGTGGACATTAAAAACATTGACTACTGTAGTTCTCTGCGTTGTTTAAGGCTGTGTTAGTCAGGAAGGTTGTATTGTACTGTTTTGTATTACTTTTGTATTTGTTGGGATATCATTCTTATTGAGCTCTCAGTGCTGATCTACTTCATAGCATGTAACAATGCTCTAATTCTAAGTCGACACCTTTAAATTTGTGAGGAAAGAAAAAAATGTTTTCCTTCTTTCTCACTCTCTCTAGCCACCATCTGTCAATTCATATCATCAGTTTGTCTCTATTTTTAAATGGCGTCTATATGAATGGCATGCACAGCTTTGTTTTCAAAATGTCCTGGGTTTTAGAAATAGATCTAATGCTACATGATGTTGAAGCTTGAGAGGTACGGTGAGGAGTAAATGCCATCCAACTTACATAAAACATTATTATTTGGACCTGCCACATAACGAAGCTGTCAGTGGGAAAGTATTCATAGAGCACACTGTAAAAAACGTATCGGTACATTTATGGCAAATTTCTCTCAGCGGGGGCCCCAGAAAAGGGCAGTTAAAAAACTAATTTATATTGTGAAACTAAATGTTAGTAATCTGTAGAAATAGGGAAATTTACTTTACTTAAAATTAAGTATATTCCTGCAATTTCAAAGCAAGAGCCAATTTTCTGACCCAAATTATCCCTTTTGTTGCTGTCATCCATTGCTTTTAAAAATGTATTTCTTTCAAGTTAATTGTATTTATACATCAGTTATTACTATTTTGAAAATGTACCAACGTCTAACAGGCACATGTTTAGCAGAAATATGCAACAGTCAGAGCTCTGCTTTGTCAGAAGTCATGAAGGTTTGTAAAGCAGTGAAGCAAACCATACAGTATTGTCTTCATTTCTATGGTCCACACACAAACACGACCATAATCCCCCAAAACATTCCAAAGCACAACACTACATAAATAACAAGATGGCACAAAAAACAAAAGCTCTGTCACCTTCTTATAAATTACAACAAACATAAACATGAACAAAATGGAATGCCACAAAGCATGCTGAGATATGGATAGTAAAAAAGTGAATCACAGTCTGTGGAAAAATAAATAAAAATAGTTTCCTCATAACAGACTTTTCCAGTTATTTTACAGGACTTATTTTACAGGACAAGGTTTTATGTCTAATTGAAAAAAATATTTTACTGTCATCGTGGAATACTGAATATTACATGCAATATTTAAACTATCGTAAAATGTCATGTATATTTGACAGTGCAGGCCTAAATACAGTACAGAGTAGACGTTCAACAGACTGATAGACGCAAATCATATCACAACACTGCCACCAAGTGGATAAATAAGGACGTTGCGGTTTCTTCCAGTTGTTTCCTCCAGCTGTTTTTGGAGAAAGGTTGACAACATAAGACATTGGCAAATTTTAAGGCTTACATGCAACACAGATTTTTTTAAACATTGTTTAGTAAAACTATTTGTTACATGAATTAATGTGCAGTAGAAATTAAGCATTGGGCTATTTGATTCCTCATATGGCATGCTCCAGTAAGTCTTTCTTAAATGAATGGTTACATTATAGATATATATGTTTTTCTTACATTTCAGTCATTTTGCAAAAGCTCATTTCCAAAGCACCTTACAGTTAGTAGTCAGAGGACATACATTTAATGAGCAGAAAGAACAAAATGGTGGTGAACAATTGCAGATGAACCAAATCAAAACCCTGGCAGGAATCTACTAGTTATTTAGCCTAAGCTCAGAAGGTCAAGAAATTATACTTCAATATAATCAGTGGCTCTAACATTCTAATTGTAAATTGCAGTCTTGAGGGTGTCATTTACAACAATGGTGTATTTATCTTTTTTGTACAACCCAAAACACATTTATATGTAAATTATATATAAATCATTATGTGGGCAAATTAATTAGCTTCCTTTTGTAATACATGCAGGGTTAAGGGCACATTACCTCAATACAAAACAGAACAACAACAACAGCAAAAATCAGCCTAATTTTCCACCATGCTTTGTGCAATGGCTAAATGTCAAGTTAGCCTTGAATTTTATGTGATTGTGTAGTTTCATTAAATCGTGCGATGACAGAGGGCAAGTCATCAAATTTTTCTACATGCACTCTGAAGATATGAACACAGGAGCTTCAGGCAACAAGGGCCCGCCTCTTTAGATATGCATGTGTCTGTTTCTAACCCCTGGTCTGCCACTGTCAACAATCCAATATAAAACATAAGCAAATATATTATTGCTGAATAAATTACTTGAGAAAAAGGGTGGAAAAAAGAATGATTTTGTCTGGTGGCATGAGACTTTTTACTCCTTTTAATTTTAAACCCAAACAATGAATTATAGATGAGTTCAGTCATGAAAATGAAATGTTACAGGGTGAATTACTTATTAATCTAATTTGGTAAAACAATGTTGGTTTTCTTTCTAAAAGAATACAGAGTATTCAAAATAAGCTTCCCTCTGGAAAACCAATGGATGGAAAATAAAGAGAACCACATAATAAACAATAAAATATAGCTTTACATGGTGATACATAAGACTTGACAGACAAACACACACACACACACACACACACACACACACACACACACACAAGGAGCGGATATTATGGTGACCTCTACATTATTAACACCATTGTTATGATTATGACATCTGGCCTCCATCCATCCACTCCTATGAAAGGAGCCTAATCGGCCCACTAATTAAATAACATTGCCCTCGGCTTGTATTGACTCGTAAATATAGCCAATACAATTATGAGCCTGCTCTCCGCTCAGCGAGCTAGCCGGCCTCTGTGATAACCGTCATATATCGAGGCGGGTTGCCCTGACAGTGACTGGCTCTGCAGACGTAACGCATGGAGCCATGCAGGTATGGAATGGTAAGAATCCTTATGAAGCACTACGATAAGGCTTTTAGGCTGGAGAGTGGCAGATGAATAACGTTCACACAGCAAAACACGTGCTACTCACTTCACACTCACTGAGATTGCCTCCTGTTCGCATACAGTAATTAGTGAAATAATAATTGTACTAAAGGGAAAATAACGAAGGCCTGCTGAACAAAGGATCTAGTCATTAAAGCATGTACATAATTTCATCTAGAGATCCCTATGTACAGTGCAACGTTGCTGAAAGCTCCTAATCCGCTAAACGGCTTAATACAGTAACCAGACACATACAATTATGTTATAAAACCTGGTCGCGCTGGTACGTGTTGCTTGTCAAAACTCCACGACAGCGGCTCCGAAGTGTTAACCCTTCGTAGCGCGAATGGAGAAACACAATACCCGGTTATTAGCTTACTGAGGAATGCAGCACTAAATGACTTTTGATGACGTAGCATTTAATGACCATTCAAAACAAACTCCCACATACACACAGACACGCCCACATCCAGTGCCGGCTATAGCCTTTTAGGGGCCCTAAGCAACATTTAATTTAGGGCTCCCTCTCCTCCTATCAGTTGGGGGCTCCCTAGCAGTCAGAGGCATTATGCGACCTCATGTTGCTTATACCTGGAGTCGGCCCTGAACACCCTTGGAACCAAGTGTTTGATTCATACTGATAATTTAAAACAATATCTGGTGGGTCTGACAAGATATGGAGACTGAAGAGTCTTCTCTTGCAGGGCTCTTCAATGGGTTCTCCGGGTGTCCTGGACCACAGAGTCACCTGAGGAGCAGTGAGGTACATCCAGCACCCAGTCAAAGATTACCACCCATAATTGTCCGTTCAGATGACTCAACTGCTGGGTCGTATGCTTTGGGTCACTTGGTTGGGATGTTTTCTGTTACTGATGCCTGGCTATTGAAATGTGACCAAGGAGGTCACAATATCGGAGTTGTAGCTCTCAGATGATGCCTTTTTGCCACCTGTGAGACGACAGTTGATTCCAGTTCATCTGTTGTCACATGTTAATGCTGAGCATTGACTCATTTGTGGGTGGATGTAGGCTTACTTAACTCCTCAAGAGGTTCTTCTCATCGGTGTCGGCATGCTTACCGTTGTACTGACAATAGGTGTGTATTAATATTATTGTTTGACATTTAAATACAGAACACACAAGGTAAATAACCCTCTGCTGGGTCAGACCAGCATGAAAGAGATTACAAACCCAGTTAATGGTTAAATTAACCCATGTTAATCCAAGCAACCAACACACACACACACACACACACACACACACTCAGCCGCACATACATGGTTAAGCAAACGGACAATACACTGAAAGGAGATATGGAGGCACATGTGAAGCGCGTGTCCCTATCAATTAGTACACAGACATTTCATTGCTGTGGTCATCACAGTGACATACTCAGGATTCTCCACGTTGTATTTCTGATGATAACAACACCTCTATCGCTCAAATGTGAAAGACAGTAAGAGAAAGAAAGAAAAACTGAAAGATCTGAGACCTTTAAAAGGATGATAACGAAATAACGAACGACCTCGTCCACTCCTCACCTCCCCTTTCAGTGTGACATTGTTTAGTATAGGGGCTAATATGATGTGTTTATTCATGTATTTAATGTTAATCTCTAAATGACTCTTAATCCGTAACATGGTTAACCACGGAGATGTTTAGAAATACACTGTTAGCGTTAACGAAACAACAAATCCACCCGAAAGAGGTTGAGTTCTGCAGAGTGTGATTGACGTCTGCCTTTTCTCCCCCCTAAGAAAGCATCGACACGGTGGTGTGACAGGAACTCTGAGCGAGCATGACCCGGGTCGGAGGTCAAACAGAAATTTATGTCACAGCCTCGCATTGACATGGCCTGTTCCATAATTACTCAGTTATGTACATTTAGATAATGTGTCTCCCCTTAATCTATTAGGGACCTCTCTGCGTCCTCTTCGCCCCAGGACCCTAATGCACTCGAATGTATTTATGGTCAATAATTAAAACGGAAAAAGCATGCATTAAAACCGCTTTCTACTTAACAGATCTTAACTAATGAGATTAGAATAATGAATAGGCCACTTTACGAGAGCTGGTCTCGTTACAGTGGTCATTTTGCAGACGACTGCTATATATGACAAGGTTTAGCATTATAAGCCTTTTATGCTCAGGGGTTTAAGCATAATTCTCTGAGAACGGGGGAAAAGAGGCCAGTGATTTGTATAAATGCATTCAGAGGAGAAAAAATAATCCCGGATCGGAGCTCCTTCAGGAAATCATAATTAGATGAAAAATGACTGGCTGTTGTTTGTGTCTGAAAACTAATGAACACACAAACTGGGCCTGCTTGATTCTATTTGTTACTTGGGTGCTGGGCGGACTGATGCTAAGTGGGGAGAGACAGCCTTAGCTTGATCCTTGCTAATATGTGTTTAAATTAAATAAATGTGGGAACAAGAGAGACGAGGAACTCCAGAGCTCCTCGCTCCCTTGATGCTCAATCCGATCAATCTCTTCCTGAGTTCCTTCGCCAAAATTGTACTTGAAGAGTGAAGACAATTCAAATAAAGCCCCCAGAGTCATAAATATGATCCGGTTTCATCGCTGTTCTTTCCTCCTTTTCTTCCTTCCAGCATTTTCTTCTCAGCAGAAACAGCGTCTGCTTGCCTTGTGCAAGAACACAGCCTCCACAATGAAATTATTTAATCGCCCAAATGGTAATGTTCAGTTTCAAATGTAAAAGTTCACCATTCCGTTTTCACCAGTAAATACCTATGTCCTTCTTGAATGCCTTGTGATTTTATCTAATGTTGGATATATAGTTGGCTATATTTGGTGGCGGACATTTGTTTATTATTTTATCAGCTTGTCTGAATGAATGATTCAGTGATTGAAAGAGGGCAAGAGTGTGGTGATTGAGATTGCGCATGTGAGTGTTTGGATAGAAATAGGGAATGTGTTCGAGAGGTAGCGTGGTATAGGGATAGTTGGGGGAGAGGGGTGAAAGAGTAAGGCATGATGTAAATAGAGAGCAAGGGACAGAGTGGGGAGAGATAGAAAGGAAGTGGAAGAGACATATAGAGAGCAAGTTGAGAGAGAGAAGGAGAGCGGTAGAGAGAGCAGAGAAGGCAACACTACTTTATCTACTAGATAATCTGTCAGTCTCTATGGACTCTTCACATTGATACTACTTTGCCCAGAAGTGGGCTTCAGGATGTGAGTGTGAAGAGAAGAGAATGAGATGTATATGCCTGTAAGTGTGTGCGTGTGTTGCTCGCTGTAGTAATACGCTAATGGTTGGATTAGCTTGTGTTCAACAGCATTCTCCACATTGAATATCCAAAGTGTGCCTTAGCTTGCCAACTAGCTTTATTGACCTGTATAGCTGGCTAGATATCTGTGCCTTACCACTCAGTCAACTTTTATTAAAATATATAATATTAATATTATTACAATGCTAATAACTGACAATTTATTCCAATCAAATGATAAGTTACAGTACAAAACATAGTTACATACCAACACGATTCAACATCCTCCCCACTTAGCCTAACGGTCTATTAATTATACCATATGTATTTAAGACACTGTAGCACGAACACTACAGACAGGAAAGAATAAGATAACTTTTGTGGAAGGTAACATGCCTTGGGATGCTAATAAAAATAAAAATGAATGCATTTTTTCTGAAAGCTAGACTCAGTAAGTGCAAACTAATACCATACAGTAAATGTTTTGAGTTTGGATTTGAACATTCATATTTGCAATTATAATATAGCACATTTTGCCTCTTTATGTATGTTTAAATTTTGCATCAGATTTTTCAGCAATGGGACAACATAGTACAAAGTAGCTTACATTGAGTCTCGCTCACTGAGGAAGTCAACTGCCTGACAAGCAGAAATTAGCTAAACCTAAAACAATCGATCAGTGAATAATGTCAATAATGTTGAAGTTCTTTTACAAGTAAGTTGTGTTTGTAATGTTCTACAACTAGCTAAAGTGTTTTGTGCATGAATAATCAAAATGTAGGAAGTTTCACGAAAGTCACCACAGTTAACAACTCATACAAAAGAACAGGGATGCGACTAAACGTTGTAGCATAAGAGTCTGACCACAACAGGTGCTTGTAGAATTCAGCCATTAACATGAACACCTGGCCTTAATGCACCAGCTTATGCAGCACCATTAGAAAACTATGTGGATCACTGATAGAGAACTAAAACAGACCCATGCTTCGCCAACTGGGCTATGAAAAGCCTGGGTTCCTTTTTGAGTCGTCGAGATAACGTTTTATCAGGGCCTTCCTTTGAGTCTTGAAGAGAAATGTATTTTCAAAGCGATCCGGACATTTGTCAACTGGGCGATTGTGTGGTGTATTTCTGCTTTGCCTTGTATGAAATGTAAATTCCTCTCAACCAATCGGAAATGGGGGTTGAAATGGTCCAGAAAGCATCTCCATGTGGAGTGAATTCCTGGATCCCTTCTGTGTGTGATTACTCGGGGGGGGGGGGGGGGGTTAGGGGCTGGCAGTGCCCACTATCATGCAGAGAGAGCCTGGATGGAGTCCAGTCAGAACTATCAGCTCTGTTTCATGTTCATCTAACACTGATAACACAGACTGTGAAATCGACCTTTTGCCTTTTCTCTTGTAAACTTTGAGCACTGCTTTACATTCCAGAGTCAAATTAGACTTCAATGAAAGAGAAGAGAAAGTGCTTCAATTGTCGATAAGTGTGATTCCTAAACAATATGTAGTGTGAGACTTATGCGGGGGAACATTTTAACGTCTCAAATTCAAATGAAAAGCCCTCCTTCAGTAAGCGTCACTTCAGACGGCCGGGGAGGGCCCAGAAATGTTGATGTATAAATGCCTGTCAATTTTAAATGGAATCTATGGCTTATTTATCTTGCTGAGGGCCGAGGTCAGGACAGTAATGGCTTATGTCATTGACAACGACTCGCTTGTCTCAAAAACATTGACAAAGGCACATGATTAGTTGGACCTGACTAAGCAGTTGCTTCAGCACATTATTGGCACACCTTGCTCATTTTCATTCCTAGCAATGCAGTATTTTGTCCCATTATTTATTCTGACCAACAGAGCGGACACCTACAGCACAGTGGAAGCGGTTTAATTGCTTATAGCTGGGGCACGTTCGGCAGATCATAACGTTGTGGTTCGTACAGATCGAAATATGCGACGTTTAACAGATTGTGTCTTTTGACGTGCAGAATGAGGAATCGGTTCAGAAGCTTTTAAATTATATTTCTATAGAGATTTTTCTGGAGCAATTCGTAATGTTCATAATGGAGTCGTTTGTAATGGAATCGTTCTGCCCAGGTGTTCCAGTAACCTGAGTAAGAGTTCCATGTACAATAGAAACACAGACCTTGCTGAACTTGAGTCTCCGGGGTTCAAAAACAACCTGTTCATGTGACCCTTGGGTCATTAAAAGGGCCAAGAACTCTCCTAAGACCATATGGGGTCAGAGGTCACCTAAGGACCTTGTTCACGACATTGCTGGCCAGCAATGAGGCGCAGAGACTCTCTTCATGAACATTAATTATATTAGGGGTCAGCCTATGACCCTTTGTCACTCCAACCTTTCATCCCTCCATCCCTCCGTCACTCCAACCCTTCATTCCTCCATCCCTTCATCACTCCAACCCTTCATCCCTCCATCCCTCCAAGCCTTCATTCCTCCATCCCTTCATCCCTCCGTCACTCCAACCCTTCATCCCTCCATCCCTCCACCCCCCCGTCACTCCAACACTTCATTCTTCCATCCCTTCATCCCTTCATCCCTCCAACCCTTCATTCCTCCATCCCTTCATCCCTCCATTCCTCCAACCCTTCATTCCTTCATCCCTCCATCCCTCCATCACTCCAACCCTTCATTCCTTCATCCCTCCATCCCTCCAACCCTTCATTCCTCCATCCCTTCATCCCTCCAACCCTTCATTCCTTCATCCCTCCATCCCTCCATCACTCCATCCCTTCATCCCTCCATCCCTCCATCACTCCATCCCTTCATCCCTCCATCCCTC
>JACXGJ010001290.1:0-88339 GCA_016801105.1 Esox niger | reverse complement strand
CTGTTGTCCTGTTTAGCGCACCTGATCCTCATCCAGTCGTTACCATTCCAGTATATATGTGTCCTCTGTTCCCCCCTGTCTTTGCGTGTTATTGTTTCACTTCGTATGAGCGCAAGTCAGCTCTATTACATTAAATATATGAATACAAATCCTTCGTCTCCGCAGTCTGCTTCTCCTCCGTCGCACGAAAGAGCTGACATAGAGTGGTTTTGGACAGGCATTACAGATTATTTTGCTTTCCACTGAAATATTTGTTAATATTATGTCCTCAGGAAAATTAAGAAATAAAATAAATTGGAACATTTGAGTTTGGCTTAGTGCCAAGGGTGGGCATTGTTTACAGACATTTCATTGGTTCAGTTCATCTCCACCCACCTGTGGTACCAGGCCATGTCTTTCTACCACTGGTCTCTGCATTTTTTTGTGGTCATTAACATTTATTGTAGTGCTGCAGCTTTAGTTCCAAATAAATAACTGTGTCCAGACTGCTAACATATCTAGGCCAATGTGACTCAGAACTTCCCTAATGGATGCTAAAATGTCCGCTAGATCTCGTTAGAGCATGTTAGGCGTGTTATGGAAGAAATCTTATTGATATATGAAGGTGCAACCTGAACTTGTCCATTATAATATTTCACTTACCCAAAATAAACACAACCAAATAAAGACCTTTGTCATTGTAGTTCTAAATTGATTGCGGTAATCTGAAGACATCTCATCCCATGCTTCCAGAAGCACCTCCCACATTTTGGATTGGTTTGATGGGCAGTTCATACGGTCAAGCTGCTCCCACAACAGCTCAATAAGGTTGAGTTCTAGTGACTGTGCTGGCCACTCATTTGTAGACAGAATTCCAGCTTACTGCATCTTCCCTAAATAGTTATTGTATAGTTTGGAGCTGTGCTTTGGGTCATTGTCCTGTTGTAGGAGGGTTTAGCTCCAATCAAGTGAAATTCACATGGTAAAATGATAGCCTTCAGGGTCCAGCAGTAACTTATTTTTCTCACTTGGTCTGAAATCTACTGTCCCGGACTGTAATTTGACTGGCCCTTACTGAATAAAAAAAGCAATACAATTGTATTGTAAAGATATTCGGTATATATAGTGTGTTAATATATCATCAGAATTTGTATTGAGACCTGATACAAGCAATTTCTGTTTACGTAAATATGTTGCACTGCACATATTAACATAAATATCCCTTGTGGGGTGTTCCCAGTTTGCAGTGGTCAGTACCTATCAACCTATAAAAGTAACCTATAAAAGTTGTCCAACGAAGAATATGCGGTGAACCGGTGACAGGGTCATGGGCAGCCAAGGCTCATTGATGAACGTGTGGTCCAGTCCAACCGACGAGCTAATATTGCTCAAATTGATGAAAAAGTTAATGCTGGTACTTATAGAAAGGTGTTAGAACACACAGTGCATCGCAGTTTGTTGCTTATGGGCCCTGCCGAAAGCACCTACTCTAAACTGGACCACGGAGCAATGGAAAAGGTGGCGTGGTCTGATAAATCATGTTTCTTTTTACATCTCGTGGATGGCCGGATGCATATGCGTCACTTACAGTAAAATAATGCTTTCTGTAGGATAATGCCACCTGCCTCCAAGCAAAAATTATTCATGAATGTTTTGAGAAACACAACAAGTACAAGGTGATGAATTGGTCTCCAAATTTTCCAGATCTCAATCCATTTGGGCATCTGGGGATGTTCTGGAAAAACAGGGCCGATCCATGGAGGCCCCACCTTGCAATTTACAAGACAAATCATCTGCTGCTAAAATTTTGGTGCCAGATGCCACAGAACAACTTCAGATGTCTAGTCAATGCCTCAATGGTTCAGGGCTGTTTTGGTGGCAAAAGGGGACCAACACATTATTAGGCATGTGGTCATAATGTTGTGGTGGATCTTTGTACTTCACTCTAAGTACATGGGCACATGCAGAATGGCTGCTGAACATATCATTTCCAACAGAAATTGTGGGGCAGTATTACTAAGATCCTCTGACAATGTAAGAGACGGAAACATAGAAGTAGTAGTACACAATGGATACGTTTAATAGTCTAATATAATATTTTCATTGGCATCGCTACTGCTCTTTCTGTAGTTTTCGTAAGACACATTAATGACAATACCTCTTCCTCTATCACCATTATCATATTTGTACAAAGTTGGAAATGGTTGTCAGCATATTTCCGGGCAGGTAGAAAATGTTTTGTGGCCGCACTGCCTTCTATTGGACATAGCTTTGTAATATCAGTGCAGACAAAGTATGTAGTGGAGTATGTTAGCAATACCCCTTGTGTAGTGTTTGCGTACATACATATGTACACTAATGAAACTGGAGTATATCGGGGCCTTTACTGTCGACAAGCCATGTTCGTATGGTTTCTCTATTCATATTCACAGACTATTTAATGTACATTGTCCTTGAATGGTTTCTACCTATTCACAACATTTTAAACGTTGTAAATCGATTTTCAGTTAGGCTACGTGACACATTGTTCATAAGGAGCAGGTAGATGTTAATTTGTGCAGTCAAAGATTTGTCTCTGGCCTTCTTCAGGATCCCTTTTACCCTGTACACATCTTCACCACAACCAGAGCACCCAAAGACCAACACATAGCCACCATGATTGACAGTTGGCATTTAGCACTCTTCCTGCATCTTTTCATTTTGTCTGTCTCGCAAATGTTTTTTGTGATCTGAACACCTCAAACATTGATTTATATGACCATAACACTCTTTCCAATCTTCCTTTGTCCAGTGTCTGTGTTCTTTTGTCTTTCTTAATCTTTGTAACACTGCATAGAAGGCCATCATCCTTTGTTGTCTCTTCACTGTTCATGTTGAGACTGGTGTTTTTTTGGGTACTATTTAATGAAGCTGCCAGTGGGGAACCTATGAGTGGTCTTTTTTCAGACTAGACAATTTCATGTATTTGTCTTCTTGCTCAGTTGTGCACCGGGGCCTCCTTTTTCTATTCTGGTTAGAGCCAGTTTGTGCTGTTCTTTGAAGGGAGTGGTACACAGTGTTGTACAAAATCTTCAGTTTCTTGGCAATTTTTCTCAAGGAATTGCCTTCAGTTCTCATAATACTAATTGACCCATGAGTTTCAGAAGAAAGTTATTTAAGACATTTTGAGCCTGTAATCAAACACACAAAATGATGCTAACATCACTGCAAAATGGTTTTCTAATATTCAGTTAGCCTTTTAAAATGATAAACTTGGATTAGCAATACAACATGCCACTGGAACAGAGGATGTATAGTTGCTGATAATGGGCATCTGTACGCCAATCTACGCTGTATTTCTGATAAAAGTATATTATTTTGAATTACTTTTCTTCTGAAAAAAATGACATTTGAACCCAAGCTTTTGAATGCTAGTGTAGATGGAAATTGTGTTAAATCTATGGTTTGCAGTCTGTTAATGATTTAGGGGAAGCCATTGCCAAGTGTCGTGGAAATCACTAAATGGGAATGGCACCGAGACTGTTGATTATTTTCACAGTTAAAGCTTTATTCAAGATTTGCTAACCTGGAGCAGTCAACAGCACTCTCAACAGAGTCAGGTCAAAAGCTCTCTGTTGAAGGTTGAGCTCAGCCCTATATCCATTCCGTACAGCCCACTGTGTCCCCCTCCTATGCATGGTTAGTCTACATGTCTCACAAGCTTCTCTACAACCTTCGGCTTAGAAAGATAACAAGATTTTTACAGCCCTTGAGAAGTTTAGCCAAACTATAGCTATCTGTTGTAGGCACAACCTGTACAAGTGAGCAGAGCCAAAACACATAAAGGCCTTACTAAATGACTGGATTATACTTAGAATAAGCAATATGATTTCATTGTACAATCGAATAAGAACATTTCTACCACACATGTTGTTTCAATCTGGCCATTCTGTCCATGTCTGTAGATACTGAATGGTACATGGCATATCTGACCACAGATCAGAAAACGATCTCTGGCAATACCTCCATGTTTCTGAGGTAATGCTGGCCAATTTCCAATGCCCATGTAGGAGTTTTCCTGGCTCAAAATTAGGCAAAGGTGGTACCCCAACCCCCGCTCTACCAGATGTACATAGAATCATGCGACAAAGAAGACATTTTTGAAAAACTTAACTGGAGACAGAGCCAATGTGGAAATAGATGACACTGGTCTCTGATGAGACCAAAGTAGTGGATTTTGGGCTCAATACTAAGCACCATGTTTGGCACAAGCCTAACATCACACAACGTCCAGGTAACACCATCCCTACAGTGAAACATTATGGTGTCAGCATCATAAGATGGGGGTCCTTCTCTGTGTCAAGGTCTGGAAAGCTGGAGAAGAGAAACATAGACACCTGGTACTAGAGACCAGCAGGATATTGACCCTAATAATACAATCAAAGCCACATGAGTGGCTGAACAACAAAAAGGTCAGTGTCCTGGAGTGGCCCATTTAGGGACTGGAACACAGATTATTTGAGGTCATGTGGAAAAAGTTGAATATGTTTCAATTCCAACTTGATGGGAAAGAAGAATGGGTAAACATTTCCAAATGTACAAACCTGGTAAAAATACTCATGGCTGTAATTGCTGTCATAGGTGCCAGAAGATACCAAATATTGTCTAAATAGGGTGAATTATTTTTTGTCATTAAGAACGTTATTTTTTATTTTTTGTTTTTAAAATTGTATCCACTTTGATTTCATTTTGTAACACAGAAAGACACTTTTCTATTTACATTAGGAACAGGAATGTGTCACGCAATCAGGCTTGGCCCTGCCAAAATATGGTCTCCAAATGACAGGGCCAAATGGATATCAGAAGTAATTACTCCTTTTCCTGTATCATAAATTCAAATAAAAAAAATCCAGGGATGTCTTATTGTACCAGTATAGATTTGGTTTTTGTGGGATTTTTTTTGGTTTGATGTGTCAACGTCCGCTAAACTAGCTTGTGTGGACAAATTAATTTGAATTAGCGGAACCAGCCAAGAGGAGTGAATGTCTCTTACTGAGTGGCTGACTGGCTGACTACCCCTTGTTAAATAGCATAGTGGTTGGAGACTTGCAGAGTTCCCCAGGAATAATTTCTCGGATCGCTTCTGTCTCAATATGCTACCTCTGGGTCAAATTCTACAGAACTACAACATTAACTACTATATATTCAGATGGTACTCAAATATATATGGCTCTCAAACCGTATGACGGCAGTTCAATAGACTGACTGTATCACTGTATAGAGCACTTAAATACCTGAATGAACCGAAAATTTTCTACAATTAAACCAAGATATAACAGAGATTATTCTGTTTGGTATCAAAACAATTTATTAGTAAAGAGCTGGAGTCTTTGGACCTAATAACCAGAGAACAAGTGCATAATCTTGGTGTTTTGATCGACTCAGACCTCACATTTAACAGTCATATCAAATCAGTCACCAAAACAGCATTCTATCAATCTTAAATATATTGCCAGGATCAAGGTTTTGGTGTCCCAAAAATGACCAAGAGAAGCTCATCCATGCTTTTGTCTCTTGTAGGGCTGACTACTGTAATGGCCTCTACTGGACTCCCCAGAAAGACCTGCAGCTCATTCAGAATGCTGTTCCTACGATGTTAACCAGGACTAAGAGAACAGAGCACATCACTCTGTTTCTTAAATCTTTGCACTGGCTACCAGTCAGTTAAAGACTATGGTTTAGGCCCCGAATACATTTCCGATATGTTTGAAGAATATAAACCCAGCAGGGCACTTAGATCCATGAACACAGGTCAGCTAGTAGAGCCCAGAGTCCAAACTAAACATGGTCAATCAGCGTGTAACAGTTATGCTGCACAGAACTGGAATAAACTTCCAGAAGATCTTAGACGTGCTCCAAATGTATAAATGTTTAGATCATGGTTAAGTACCCTTCTCTTTTCACACGCCTATGAATGACCACTTAAACTTAACTGCACTGTTTAGCCTTAAAGCTTTAACAGCTTCCTATGTTTTTCTCTATTTAGTTTTTATTCTTTATCTAGTTTTTATTATATTTCTGTTTCGGTATTTTTTTTAATGCTATTGTATTTGTATATACAGTGGATATAAAAAGTCTACACACCCCTGTTAAAATGCCAGGTTTTGTGATGTAAAAGAATGAGACAGAGATGAATGATTTCAGAACATCTTCCACTTTTAATGTGACCTATAATGTGAACAATTAAATTGAAAAACAAACTGAACTCTTCAGAAAATGAAAACCTTACAATAACCTGGTTGCATAAGTGTGCACACCCTCTTATAACTGGGAATGTGGCTGTGTTCAGAATTAACCAATCACATTGAAACTCAAGTTAAATAGAAGTAATTACACTCCTGCCATCATTTAAAGTGACTCTGATTAATCACAAATAAAGTTCAGCTGTTCTAGTAGGATTTTCCTGACATTTTCTTAGTTGCATCTCAGAGCAAAAGCCATGGTCCGCAGAGAGCTTCCAAAGCATCAGAGGGATCTTATTCAGGAGAAGGGTACAAAATAATTTCCAAAGCATTAGATATACCATGGAACACAGTGAAGACAGTCATCATCAAGAGGAGAAAATATGGCACAACAAAGACATTACTAAGAACTGGACGTCCCTCTAAAATGTATATAAGACAAGAAGAAAACTGGTCAGGGAGGCTTCCAAGAGGCCTTCAGCAACGTTAAAGGGGCTGCAGGCATTTTTGGCAAGTACTGGCTGTGTGCTACATGTCACAACAATATCTTGTATCCTTCATATGAATAGGCTATGGGATAGGGTGGCAAGACGGAAGCCTTTTCTTACAAAGAAAACCATCCAAGCCCGGCTGTGGTTAAAAACACAGCCTCCCATGTGGGGTACCTGGGTTTAAATTCAGGGAGGGCAAAAACATTCATCACATTCAATTGCGGACCGACTGAACTAGGCTTTACGGGTTCCTCTTTTTGCGAATGTCTCTTACTGACTGACTGACTGACTGAGTACCCATGGGTAATTAGCATAGTGGTTAGAGAAGCGGACCTGTAAACTTTAGGTCCCGCCTTTGGAACTCCTCACCGGAAAAGCATTATGCATTATGAATTATTGCCCATAGACTAAATCTTTGCTGATTAAAACGTTCCATATCTACATCATAGCCTGAAATGTTCACTGTTATATTGCTGTATTGACTGTTTCTGGTGGATTTTTGAAGTACGCATCAGTGCATGTGTTTTGGGTCAGGATAGTCAAACAAATTTGCTGGCTACAACATACAGTACTTACATTACGTATATAGTTATAGTTTCTGGCATGGAAATTTTCATCTTCAGTCTCACTAGCAAATGCTCAATTCTTATGGTTATTCCTAGGAAGATAGTGGATACTAGTAAGCCTATTACTGGCTAATAAGCTGTTAAAACGGCCCGTGGCAAAAGCCATACAGTTCATAGACGGTATGCTGAAAGTAATCTTAATAAGAAACGTTAGTCAGTTAAACACAATGCTCAATGGCGTCTAATGACTGCTGAAACGTGTAATGGCGTGGCGTAGTGGTTAAAGGCAGTGTCTCTCACGTGGAAGACCCAAGTGTGAATGTATTGAGGGCAACGATATTAATACATTTTATTTAATTATAAGTACGGTTATAATGTATTGCGACTATTTCCGGTACATTCCAGAATTCTCTCGTCTTATCACTTAATGAATAATTTAGTTATGTCACCTTTATTCATAGTTATTGTATCACAAATGAAATAAAGAATTATGTTGTTATGCCATGAAATGAAATAGCTTTGGCCGATTTGCTAGCAATTGCTCAATGCTTGACTATTCCAGTAAGTTAATAGATACTGGTAAAGTCTATTACTGGCTAATAAGCTGTTAAAACGGCCAGTGGCAAACGCCATATATTTCGTAGATGCTATTTTTGGTCGAGGTAAACTTCATAAGAAACGTTAGTTAGTTTTACTGTATCAGTATCATTCATGAATGGCCAATTAGCTGTTGAAATGGCCAGTGGCATAGGAGGATTTGTTCAAGATAGTCACAAGAGGCTGTACTGACACCTCTCAAATGTACAGCTCTGTGGTGTAGTGGTTAATGACACGACTTTCAACGTAGGCGACCCAGTTTTCAATCAATCAAATTTATGTTATAAAGCACGTTTAGCATCAGCAGTTGTCACAAAGTGCTTTAACAAAACACCTGACCTTAAACCCCAAGGAGCAAACAACAGAATTGTTGAACTTCAGTTGTGTTGAACTTTCAAGAAAAAACCTAGAGAGGAACCAGGCCCAGAGGGGTGACCAGTCATCTTCTGGCTGTGCTGGGTGAACATATTAACAGTCCAGATTGTAATAATTAATCAATGCATGTGGGCTGAGCCCAGAGTCTATTTAAACCTAGTTTGAGGCATGACCAGATGGACAGGGACAGACGGGGGACGGGGGGGCAGCAGAGTGGCAGCTAAAATCGTCAGGTATCATCTTGATCTGCAACACAGATTTGTATCTCGAGAGTGCAATGCTTTTTATTGCGGACTGAAGTAGGCTTGCCTGTTTCTTGTTAACAATTGTTTTTATTCACCCATTGGACATTTTTTATTTCCAAGTTATCTGTCATTTGTCTATCACGTGGGGTAGGCATGGCCATTTTCACCAAAGTGCATCAACAATTACAACACAGTTGTGGCTGTTAGAATGAGGCTCTGTTTCCCAAAATGTGTCTGGATTCCCATTACGACCTGATATTTCTATCTACATAGTTGTAAGATTTTGCACTTCTTACAAGTTGTATATACACATTTTATAATTGCTTCATAAAGTCTGCCAGTCCCCCCCAAAAAAATCTTGGCTTTGCACTTGGCGATTTTCTAATATGATTGGCATCATATAAATACATGGCCAAAAGTATGTGGATACCCGACCATCACACCTGTATGTTCCATTAGGTTTAGGGCACGGCTCTCCAGGCCACCCATTCCTTCACATCAACATCATTGAACCGTGTCTTTATGGACCCCACTTTGTGCACAGGGGAACAGGAAAGTGTCTTCCCTAACTGCTGTCCCAAAGTTGGAAGCACCCAATTGTCTAAAATGTCTTTGTATCCTGTAGCATTAAGATGACCCTTCACTGGAACTCAGGGTCCTTGCCCAAACCCTGAAACACCCCTCATTCCATTATCCCTACTTTGCCAAACATTACAGTAGGCACTATGCATTCCGGTTGGTAATAGGGATATACACATACTTCTAGCCCTAGAGTGCATCTCAGGATGAAACCAGGGTTGGATCTGTTCCTCACTAGGAGTCTTTTGGAAGCCTGTCAGCAATGGAAGATAAAACACCAATAACATACTCTAATGCTAGTTTGGCTTCTGATAAATCAGAAATGGCTAAATGTCTCATGAGCAATATTCTCAAAGATGTATTTTAGTGACAATGTGAGTTTGAGCTCTGACTTCTGAAAACAGGTACAAGCAGTATGGCGGTGGTTTCTACTATCTAATGGAAATACACGACTCAACATATATATTGGTCTAGGACAATTGTCAATTTCTAATCAATTAGTGTATGCTTTGTACTCTCCAATAGATTAGGCAGTGTGGGCTTAGTGATTATCTTTTAAACTATTTAAATCTTTACATATAACATGGATTATTTAAAAGCTTCACTATCACTCATTGCTAGAAAAGTCAGTGTAAAACAAACTATGGGAATCTAGGTAAAATTCATAAGTTGCATTATTATCATCCATTTCTAACCATGCATTGTAATCCTCTGGAGAAACACGACATTCGGTTGAAGTGGCTTCAGCTACTTCCTGTTTGTTTTCCCCTTTTGGACACGTTCCCGTCTACATTACTCCTTATCTAGTCAAGTCTGTTGGTAACTGGCACTGTGGGGTTAAACACAAACTGACAAACAGCACACTATGTGGCCGCCACCCTAAAGCCTCACTAAGCTCTGCGATTGGTCAAAGCTTTTGCACTAACAGTGGGGCCCTCCCCCCATCCCTTTCTCTGCTCTCAGCTGGTGTCTTCCCTCTCAGTCTGTTTGTGTTATTGTATCAGCTCCAGCTTCTTACACACACTCCCGCACATACATACACCATGTCCAAGATGAGCGGGATTATGTGACAAGGAAAGCCGACGATCTCAGAAAGTGAGAGCGAAAAACAAAACAGCCATGGAATTAAAGTAAGTGAAGGTTTCTGGGTTTGGAGAAGAGAGGGAGGAAAATAGTATAATTAATGGAGTGTGTGTGTGTGTGTGTGTGTGTGTGTGTGTGAAAGGCTGCCCTTCTTCAAACACTAATGATGCAGTGCAGATGAAGTGATGTTTTACTACTTCTGCTTTAGTTGTTCCATGGCATTTGCATGCGCATTGCACAGGTGTTTTAACAGGATATTGACCATGCTTCGTGTGACTGCACTTGCTCACCATCAATGTTAATACTATTACTTTAGCATTGGTTGCCTATATCAATTTAAAATCTGTATTTTCTTTAGAATTGTTCAGTTGTGTTTTACCAAGCTACTTTTTAAACCTTCAAAAATATCAACATTCTGCATGTATTACGACAACATGGCTCTGTAGTAAAAGTCTGGGTGCTAAACTGGCCTGCCTGCAGTCCAGACCTGTCACCCACTGAAAACATTTGGCGCATTATACCACAAAGGAGACCCAGAAATGTTGAGCAGCTAAAATCCTATGTCAAGCAACAATAGGAATACATTTCACTTTCAAAACTACAGCAATTGGTCTCCCCAGTTTCCAAACAAGTATTGTTAAAAGAATAGGTGATGCAACACAGTGGTAAACATGCCCCTGTCCCAATTTTCTTTGAAACGTATTGCTGACCTCAAATTCAAAATGGGCATGTATTGTCGTGGAAAATCAACCACTACTAAAAACAAATGCACTTCAACTCAGGACTTTGTGAATCCAATAGACTTTAATGAAAATCATACAATAATGACAGACATTAAAGCCAGGTCCTTCTGTAGATACACCCCCAATGTTCTGAGTCAGGACCATGGCTTTTATACAGAACTTTCAAACATTACGCCATCTGACTTTGTCTGGTTGGCAACCCCCCTGAGTGGGGTGCGCTTCTTATCTTCTACCTCCCTGAATGCTCGTAATTTGCGACAGTAATTCACATCCTCCTTATGGTTCATACTTGGGTCATGTCCATCATTGTCCACAAAGTAAGTGTTACGTTAAGCTCATGGGCCACACTCAGGTCATCTCTTATCACAGAATACGCTTTATGACCAGCTCATGGGCCACACTCAGGACACCCCAACAGTAGTTACTAAGGCAGTAAACTTTAGAAATGCCCCTCTCTGGGCTCAAGGTAATTGACTGCTCATGACTATCTCTCAGAATAAGGCACATATATTATGAAGAACATAGAAATTGTCTGTATGTGTAATTCGTCCTATCCCAGAAGTAATTTACTGTGAGTGTGGATTCCACGTTAATATGTTTCTAATAAAACTACATGATTATACATTGCACATTAATATTTACATAAGTATAAGGTTATTTATGCATTATATAGAATTATATTATTAGAACATTTCTCACTTTCAATATTTGATATGTTGTATTTGTACTATTTTCTAATAAACACAGGGATACATTTTTTGCACATCTTTGCATTCTGTTTTTATTTTCATTTTATGCACATTACCTTTTTTGGAAACTGGTTGTATTTAAAAAAAAAAAAAAAATTCAGTTATCCTTTTTTGTCTAGTGGATGAAAGTAGTTATCACTGGGACTAAGAGCAGGGTAGTTCGCCAAAACCCATGCTGCAGCAATAGACGCGCCCCGGAAAGTGAGGTTAGGATTAAGTAATATGGAGAATGGGTTCTCTGGCCTCCACCAGGATGGAGATGTAGTGCATTACTAGTGGTGACCAGACTTCTTCACAAGTATTGGAATGGTTTGTATCTGTTGTCTTTTCCTTACTTTTACAAGGCTTATTGTGTCTTTAAGGTTAAGTGTCAATATAAATCCATTGTCACTACAAATGTTCCACATACAAAAAGTATTAGTTGTTTCTGATTTAATGGGTAGACCGTCGAGGAAAGTAGATACTGATAATACATTGATGTGAGGAGGTTTGTGTCCCAAATGGCATCAATATGCACTGAATAGGGAATAGGGTGTCATTTGGTCTGTTGTTTATTGATGGGTGGTGAAACCTGATATCTGATGGTTGCACCAGTCCATTGTTCATCATGCAGACATTTATGAGGAGCTCATAGAATGAAATTGGAGGGATCTGTATCAACTTCATTGCATTATAACAGTATATTAGACTAATCTTTTTAATATGCTATTTTAATGATTATTGACGAATTCGTGGAATTTAGATTTCATTTTGCTCAGAATATTTAAGTGTATTATTATCACTTATGAGGTCTAGTTTCGTTTGCATCTTATTTAATTGTATATCCCTTGCCAATTTCTTTTTATGTTTTGACATCCTTTTTTACATCGAACTGACAATCTGACAGCCATTATCAAACCAAGTGGATTATACTATGTCAATTAATTATCTCCATAATAACATTGAGTTAATAGGGATGATTTGTGGTTATGTAAACAAAAGAAAAGTTTATTCAAAACGAATCCAGAAACCAAACCATGCAAAACGCATCATAATTTGTTTTTTATTCTGTGTTGGAATAACAGGACTTTGTTTCACAGATGCAGTGTATTGTGTTTTTTGGCTCACTGGTCCATGAGTGACTAAATGGGAAGTGAATCTGATTGACTACTGTGCACAGTCCTTGTGCTCCACTGCCCTGACACTAGCACAGCTGCAGATTTCAAATTGTCACTGCAGAACATGTACTGATTCTTATCGTTGGCATATCTGCTTTGCTCAGACCGTGTTGTCGATAGTTGTGTAGAGTTAGTGTGAGCCACAGGAAGAATATCATTATAAAAGACATCTCCTTTTTTGTAATTGTCAGAGTCGGACTGCTTATCAAAAACAACATGCCTTCACCCATACACGCCCAGCATAGAGGAAAGACATTTTTCAACCTTGGGCATAAAGAACAGTGGACAATGTGTCAGTACTGCTGAAAGTGGTGGACATTCTTCACTGTAAATCATACATACTGGGATGTTACTATTCCTCTGAGTAACTAGAAGTGGGAGCAGATTGGGCCAATAAGCTAAAGGTTGTTGGTTCATATAAAAATCAGTGATTAAGCATGACAAACATGTACTGGTTGTGCTTTTCAACGGTTCAAATTTTTATACTGTGATGGCACATTGTGTTATTTTTTCAACAGATTCAGGATTATTTGGGTTGGCTTAGCTTTGCCAAATTCTGAAAGCCTTCTATCAAGACTTGGTATCAAGGAGTCTTGTAATCGGAGGAGAATAATCATGTCAGCAGCAGGTAATGGGAAACTGGTCAGCGTTGAGGGAAAGATGGATGGTGCTAAATATAGGGATATTCTTGAGCAAAACCTGTACCGCTCTGTGTGTGATTTGAGACTAGGATGGAGGTTCACCTTCCAGCAGGACAATGACCATGAACACACTGCTAAAGCAACACTTGAGTGGTTTAAGGGGAAACATGTAAATGTGTTGGAATGGCCTAGTCAAAGCCCAGACCTCAATCCAATAGAAAATCTGTGGTCAGACTTAAAGATAGCTGTTAACAAAGGCAAACCATCCAACTTGAAGGAGCTGGAGCAGTTTTGCAAAGAGGAATGGGCAAAATTCCCTGTGATAAGATGTGGCAAACTCAAAGAGACTTATCCAAAGCGACTTGGAGCTGTGATTGCCGCAAAAGGTGTCTCTACAAAGTATTGACTTTAGTTAAATACTTCTTAGTTATGCACATTGACTTTTTCTGTTATTTTGTCCTATCTGTTGTTTGCTTCACAATACATAAGTAAAAATATCTTCAAAGTTGTGGGCATGTTCTGTAAATTGAATGATGCAAATCCTCAAACAATCCATGTTAATTCCAGGTTGTGAGGCAACAAAACAGGAAAAATGTCAAGGGGAGTGAATATTTTTGCAAGTCACTGTATGTTATTGTAAGCCAAATATATAAAATGATTATAATGCGGCTATTTCTGGTTGATTTCCGAATTACGCATCTGTGCACACTTTGTGGGTACAGGCTAGATCACAACCCCTTGTGCAGTAAAAGAGTAGGTGTTTCCATGATTCTCATGCGCCTTTTATCCTTACCTACAGCATATTGATAGTTTTTGCATCAATGTCATTCATGAATGAAGGAGAAACGTTTTTGTGCCAAGAAATTAAATATCTTGGGCAGTGTAATGTTCATTTTCATTCTTGCTATCAATTGCTCAATTCTTATGACTATCCCAATTAGTAAGTTAATAGAAACTAGTAAGCCTATTACTGGCTAATAAGTGGCAGTGGCAAAAGCCATCCAGTTCATAAATGCTGTTTGTGGTGGAAGAAAACTTAATAAGAAACACTAGGCAGCTAAGAAGAGCGGATGTCTATTACTGACTGACTGACTGACTACCCCTTGCAAACTATAGGTCCTGTGTTCGGATCTCATCACAGGCAAAGCCAAATACACATTATGAATTATTCCGTATAGATGAAAACTTTGCTGGCCAAAACACTTATCCATTGTTGGGTTGCGGGGGCAGCAGCTCCAGCAGGGGATCCCAAACTTGTGTTACCCGAGCTACATTTGCCAGCTCTGACTGGGGGATCCCGAGGCGTTCCCAGGCCAGTGTCGAAATATAATCTCTCCCCCTAGTTCTTGGCCTAACCCGAGGTCTCCTCCCAGCTGGATGTGCCTGGAACACCTCCCTACCAGATGCCAAAACCACCTCATCTGGCTCCTTTCAATGCAAAGGAGCAGTGGCTCTACTCCCGAGTTCCTCACGGATGACTGAGCTTCTCATCCTATCTCTAAGGGAGACGCCAGCCACCCTTCTGAGAACTAATTTCAGCCACTTGTACCCGCGATGTAGTCCTTTCGGACCCAGACTTCTTGACTATAGGTGAGGGTAGGAAAATTGGCCTTTAATCTACATTATAGTATGTATGGAATAAACCAGTTTACAGTTATATTGCAACTGTTTCAGTTGGATTTTTTTTTTGTACTGATCCGTGTATGCGTTTTGGGTCAGGATAGGCAACCATTTGCTGGCTACAATATACAGTAGTTATGTTATAGTGAGCCTTAACTAAATCTGTATACGATTATATTGCAACTGTTTCTGATGGTAGATACTTGTAAGCCTATTAGTGGGGAATAAGCAGTTAAAATGGCCAGTGGCAAAAGTCAGACTGTACATAGATGCTATGATGGAGGTAAATTTAACAAGAAACATTAGTTAGTTTAACACAAAGCTAAATGGTGTCTAGCAACTGCTGATATGTATCAATGTTGTGGCGTAGTGGTTAAGGACAGTGCTTCTCACGTGGAAGACCTAAGTTCTATTGAGAATATTTATTAATTTGATATGTGGGCTGCAATAAAACTATGGTTAGACAGTATTGCGACTATATCTGGTAGATTTCACAATTGTTTCCTTTTTTCACTTGATGAAAAAGTTAGTTATCGTCACCTTTATTGATAGTTATAGTATCAATATCATTCACGAATGAAAGAAAAAAGCACATTGTTATGCCATGAAATTGCTTTGGCAGACTCCCTTGCAATTGTTCAATTATTGACTATTCCAGTAAGTTAGTAGATACTGGTAAAGCCTATTACTGGCTAATACGCTGTTAAAACGGCCAGTGGCAAATGCCATGCAGTTCATAGATGCTATTTGTGGTGGAGGTAAACTTAGTATGAAATGTTAGTCTGTTTAACTTTTTCAATATCATTGACAAATTGCCAGTTTGCTGTTGAAACAGCCAGTGGCAAAAGGGGGATTTGTTCAGGGAAGTCACAAGACTGTACTGACACCTGTCAAATGTACGGCTCTGTAGTGTAGTGGTTAATGACACAGCCTTCCATGTGGGTGATCCAGGTTTGAATCACGAGAGGGCAACACTTTCCAATGCGGGCAGGCTGAACTAGGCTTGACTGGTTTCTTGTTATTGTTTACAAATGTGCACCCTTTTTCCCTGTCTGCCTACCAAGAACTGGCAGTAGATACAATACTGAACTTTTAGGATTTATTTTTGGTTGGTTTAATTGTTTATAGAATCATAGTTGAATTCCATTGTCTTTGTTTTCCTTTCACATTTTGTTGACAAAATGTGATTGAGTATTGTTCATTTTCCCTTTTTATGTAATGGAAGTATCTTTCCATGATTTTCTAATGTAATGGGATAAAATATTTTCGACCTTTTTTAAATTAGGCAATGGTTATAAATACATATACAACATTGAAAATACCCATGTCCACTGTTAGGGCAATAATTAAGTTTAAGTCAACTGATGCTGTGATTATCCTGTCTTAAAGAGGATACATGCTTATTTTTCCCTGTTCACAGTAATGCTTGGAGAGACAAAAGGGATTATGATTGGACAATTGTGGAAGTGGGTTCAATCTTTGGGTGCACAAGTCTCCAATGACACCACCTCTATGCCTTTGGCCAAAATAACCCCTACTCTCATCAATATATAAACATCAGCACCTGGAGTTTGCTAAACTTCATTGGAACACAGGTTCTATGATAAGATGACGCAACAATAGAGGGAAACTTAAAAAAGTCTCATTGAAGCCATTTACTTGCTCATCATATTCACCAGGCTCTCAACCTGAATGCTGTAACCAACTTCACTGGGCGAATGTTCAGTGTTCTTCAGATACGAATAACAAATAAAATATACTGTGCATTACATCATTTTAATGGTTGCTTACTATATATTTGTGTAGTGTACTGGCAGAGTTGGCCCAAATGTCTTGATTAAGAATATTTATTTTGTTTCAACAATTATCCATTTACCACAACTGATAAACAACAAAAATATACTTTTTTACACTTCTTTACTGAGGCGTCCAAGAAATCTAGAGGACAATGTATGGGCTCTCTATGGGCCCTAGTTTGCCATACTGCACTTTATAGGGAATACTGTGAGCTGCTATTTAGATGCAGTCACTCATTAGTTCATAATGCCCTTTTGTGATTATGCTGATTTCAGATTCCAATTATAACGCTGGGACTCTTGTTGCTTGGTAACAAAGTGCACAGCACTTTTATATTTGGTCTACAGCCTTGGTCAGTGTCAAGATGTGAAGAGTGATGTATGGAGACCATAGTCTGCATCCCAAAATGACCATATTCCCCTTTAAAGTGCAGTTGTTTTCACTAGAACACTATTGGCCTTGTTAAAAAGTTAGTGCACTATATGATGCCCTCTTCAGCCAGAATGGGCACAGGTCGAAAGTAGAACAGTGTACCTTTGAAATTAGTTGCCAGAATATTTTCTGTGTTTGAAAAAAATGTCCCAGCTACATTTTCAATAAAATATTAACTGGTTACATGCTTTGTACACAACCAGTGTATATGTACCGTCATGTTAATTGACTACAAATTTGCACTTTTCCATCAATTTGTTAAGAGATAGGAATAGAAATAAATAAAAAAGACAGAAACATTGTAACACTAGTACACAGTGAGGAGTTTAATATCAGTCACAGTGTGTAATAGCAATCACAAATGACAATAACATAACTTTACCCATGTAGCTGCGTTTAATGTAAATGAAAAGCACCACTGGTACAAATATTGCTGTTGGGAGTATTTGGTGCAGTACAAGGGATTTTTTCCCCCATATGGGAAATAAGTGAGTTATGAGAGCATTATGCTACAGACATATCAATCTAGTGAAAACATCCAAAAACCCTATAGTGTTAAAAGGGTTCACGCGTTTAATTACACATGCTGAATAACGGGAGGGATGAGCAGAGCAGAAAAATTGCACATAGTTCAATATATAAAAATTGCCCAGATATACTTGAACTAGCATCAGACCTAGTTTACTTTTAATATATTGGTTAATAAGTTAATCGGCAGCCCCCTGATGTTAATCCAAGTTACCTGCGGCCCGCTGATGACCAGTACATAATATCTGTGGCCCCCACACCGATCCTGGTTGCCCATCTTTGTTTTATATTATAGGTTCTTCAACGTAGCCACAATTCCCCTTGATGACCACGCTTTGCATTCTCTTAACCAGATTCATGAGGTACTGTAGTCAACTGGAATGTATTTCAATTAACAGATGTGCCTGGAATAACATTCCATAACGCATTTGTGCCAATCAGTTGGAATGATTAAGAAGCGTTGGTATAAAGAAGACTCTCATTAGGTCTGTACAGTAGTAGTCCATGTTATGGCAAGTACAGCTGAAATATGCAAAGAGAAACAACTGTCCATCATTACTTTAGTTTCTTCAAGTGCAGAGCTATTATGAAACTGGCCCTCATGATGACCCCACAAGAAAGGAAGACCCAGAGTTACATCTGCTTGAGAGGATAAGTTCATTAGAATTACTAGCCTCAGAAATCAGCAATTAACTACAAATATCAGTTCAAATAAATGAGTCACAGTGTTCAAATATACAGACACGTCTCCATATCAAATGTTCAGAGGAGTCTGCTTGAATCTGGTCTTCATGGTTTAATTGCTGCAAAGTAACTAGTGAAGTATTAATTAGAATAATAGACTTGCTTTGGCCTAGAAACACAAAGGACATTAAAAAGTCTGTCCATTCTGATGAGTCCAAATTGGATAATTTTGGTGAAGGGTGGCTATTTTGATGAATCCAAAACATAAATGTACTTTGATTTGTTCAAAACTTTTCATTACTCCATAACTCCATACGTGTCATTTCATAGTTTGGATGTTTTATGGAATATTCTAAAATTTTGAAAATAAGTCAAATCAAAGAAATATCCTTGCATGAGTAGGTGAGTCCAGATTTTGCATAAAGGTAATTTACAGTGCTGTATTTAGTATGTTAAAAGTATTCCAACGAGATACAGAACAGTGCTTGCTTTATTTATTTTGATACTGTGGTGTGGACTCTCTGTCTCTTGCACCAGCATTGGGCCATGTCCCCCACGAGAAACACCTTGCCCATAGATGAAAAAGAGGGGGCCTTTGGAGTCTTGCTTTGACTTGCTTGCCTTGCCTTGCCTTCCTTTGCACACCTGCTTCCAATATGGCATTGTCAGGGGAGCATGAAAATGCACCCGAAGAGCAACTCTAGACAGAGGTAGCAGCGGCAGGAAGAGTATAATGTCACAGATCTTGCAGCTGCTCGGCTCTGGCAAGAAAGGAGTGCCAAGGCTGCCAAGACTAGGACAACCCAGACCTGAACCTTCCCAACCACCACCAAAACCACCACCACTCAAAAAACAACCTCCAGGGCCCTGACATCTTTTTCCGTTCTCTGTATGTTTACACCATTACGATATTTTGGTCTAATGTCATTCCCAAGTGTTTTGTCCACTAACTGAAATTGCTTGGGTGTCCACCAGCACAGACCTGTATCTAATTTGTAAGCATTATGCTAATATCACAGTTCTACTGATCATGTTTTATGTGCTTGTTTACATTTTTGGAATATCTGCCATATTCACCATTGTGATTGAGTGACGAAGCACTTTGTGCTGTTACCAGAGAGAGATGGTCAGAGCGGGAGGGAGGGAGTGTATGGGGAAAACAGCTGAGGTCAGTGGTCTGGAAAGAGCTCCTGGATGGAAAGCTGCTGGATGGCGGTTGCAGGGGAGCATTGACATTGGGTCACGTTATGCCAGCAACCTCTCTGAAGCCTAGACTTATGAGACAGGGCTACACAACAACATTGTCCTCCATTGACACTGGTAAGATTTAGTTTGTCAAATTTGCGTTGATCTCTGTAAAGATATGTCAAATCTAAATGAATTTCAGTAATTTAATTAGTTAAAATGATAATTTTGGCAATGTCAAAATGATGGAAAAGGCAACGACAATGTCAACGCTAAAGCAGGAAAACCTTGTCAACCAAGTTTTCTATTTAGCGATGTGTTATCGTATCCATAGGGGTCTGGAGTCCACAGATGCCAACAGTCAGGCAGACCACCCTCTAGATAGCAAGCAAACAAGGAAGCTAGTTTATATAGCACAATTCATACATCGAAACAATTCAATGTGCGTTACAAAGAAAATGAAAAATATAAGAATACAATTACATAAAAATGAAAACTCAGATGAAAACATCAAAACAACATTATAACAATAACAAATTGAAAAAGAAAATATAGAAAGAATAAAAACATCTATTAGGAAGCTATAAAGCTAAACAGTGTGGTTTAGCCTAAGTACGCACTCATAGGCACGTGAAAAGAGAAATGTTTTTAACCTGGATTTGAAAATGGATATGTTTGGGGCACGTCTAAAATCTTCAGGTTGTTTATTCCAGTTTTGTACTGCATAACTGCTAAACGCAGCGTCTCCATGTTTAGTTTGGACTCTGGGCTCTACTAGCTGACCTGTGTTCATGGATCTAAGAGCCCTGCTTGGTTTATATTCTTCAAACATATCAGAAATGTATTCAGGTCCTAAACCATTCAGAGATTTAGAAAACTAAAAGCACCACTTTAAAGTCTATTCTGTAACTGACCGGAAGCCAATGCAAAGATTTAAGAACCTGAGAGATGTGTTCAGTCCTGTTGGTCCTGGTTAACATTCTAGCAGCAGCATTCTGAATGAGCTGCAGCTGTTTTATAGTCTCTTTGGGGAGTAAGAGGCCATTACAGTAGTCAGCCTTACTAGAGATAGAAGCATGAATGAGTTTCTCTTGGTCTTTTTGGGACACCAAACTTTTGATTCTGGCTATATTTTTAAGATGACAGAATACTGTTTTGGTGACCACTTTGATATGACTGTTCAATGTGACGTCTGAGTCTATCAGAACACCAAGATTAAGCACTTGAGCGATGGTTTTAAGAGCCCAAGAATCCAGCACTTTATTAATACTTTTATTTTTGTTGCCTGTAAATTGTTAAAAAACTAATTTTTGGGGTACCCTTCAATATAAAACAGAGGTATTTAAAACAAATAAAAGTGTATTTTCTTGCACTGGAATGTATCTTTGAATAGGGCAGCAAATCCTCTATTCCTACCATTTTGACACATATTTTTATAGTCAAGTTTTTCGGGTAATGTCTCAATAAGAAAAGTAGCACTACAATATTCTGTTAGCCACATTTCCGTGACAAACATAAAATCTAATTTGCAGGAAATTATAATGTAATTTTGTTGGCGAGAGATCTGATATTAAGTTAAGCCAGCTTAATAGATATAATAGGGGATCCTGGACTAGTAGGTTGACATGTTACATTTAACAGATTAGACAAGTTAACTTTTCTGTAAGGAAAACCTTTATTCTGTAAGGAAAAAAACACAGAGAGCTGCCAGCTGATTCGGAAATATACACTGGATGGTGTGAATTTAGGAGCAGGTTGATGCACGCTAATGTAGCCAGAGGCATAGAATCCTGTATCCTTGTGCTGGTTCGCCTCGAAAGTTAAGCAGTGTCAGTCCTAGGAGACCGGATGCTGCTTCAAGTGGAGCTGAAGGGCCAGGAGGAGGCACTAAACAGAAATCCCAATGCCCTAAGGCAGTGAAGAGGACATTGCCCTGCACAGAATGTTGTCTTTCAGATGGGATGTAAGATGTGTTATGCAGGTGTCCTGACATGTGGGTGTCATTGAAAGTCCCATGGAGCTTAAGAGTAGTAGTGTTGACCACTGTGTCCTGGATATATTTCCAATTTGGCATCCATTGCCACCTAATCATCTCCAGCTTCCAATTGGCTCATTCAACCCCCCCACTGTGTAACAAAAAAGTATTATAGGTACAACATTTTTTGCAGTATGTAGTTTATCTAAGAACAATTATTTGGTCATTTAAGGTAATTCTGAGATATAATTGCAGGATATATTTCATATGGACCAAAGAATTGCTATAATAGAGTGAGGTCCCTTTCATATCTCTGCTTTAGTGTCTAGGCTGTTCTATGCTTTGTTTCCAATACTTCTTTTGCGGGAACAGACTGTGCTCGTTGGCAGCTCAACAGCAGGGCCATGTTCATTAGGCACCCATCGGATAAAAAGAGAACACTACTGGGAGGGGTGACCAGAAATTGTCTGGTTTTTGCTTTCTTCTGTGAAATACTTTTCTACAGAACACACTAATGAATACCACTAGTTCTTGGCTTTGCTCGGTAAGTGAGCAGGAAGTGTGACGTAACCTAAAAAGGCTCCGACCCAGCTAAGCAATGGCGTCAATAGGAATGGGCGCCAGGGGCCATGGATCTTTTATAAATAGCCCCAGATCTCAAATTGACAAAAAGATAAGCTGAACAATTCATCTATGAAAATAGCCCCTGATCTATTCATATATATTTCCGATAGCGCATAATGACAATGTAGACGTGTAGGCCGCTAGCATGTACGTATATTGACATTTTCCTCATGTACATTCAAAACCCTGTACTTTCTGTCCGGGGGCGTGGTAGGAGGCTAAGCCCTGAATGTATTGTGATCCTAGCAACGCCTCTGCAGCTAAGAGTAGTTCATGTCTCTCCTAGATGATGATTGGCTCAGTTTATAATTTTCTCACAGATGTTCACAAATTGAAATAGGTTTGTTCTGTAACACAAGTAATATAACAGCACTTTTTCCCACATATCCACACAGATTAATTAGGCAATTTGATTGCACTGACAATGAAAATGTATCAGAAAACGCTTACACTATTCACTAGTGTTTTTATATTCTAATGAACAAATTGCCGATATTCACTTAATTTGCATTCAGTCTCATGCTGTTCAGCCATTACTGAAAGATTTTAATCTGCTTTGATTTCATTCCGCTTCTTGATTTTTATGATTGTAAGTAATGGTCTGATCAATATTGCATTCAAACTCGTGATTACACCCACTATGGTAATATTTAAGAGAACAATAGAGCTGTCAATGATTGTTATGGTTTGTGTCCTGTTAAAATTAAAAATAACTCATGTGACATGTTGCTTGAATAGTAGTTTAGACAAGCTTTGTTGGTTACATTCATTGCTTTTGCATCTTATATGTGTCTCTGGTCAAGAGTAGAACACAACCTCTTCCCACATCTGTAATTTGACCCCACTAGTAGTCTGAATTATATATTGTTGAATTATGTGGCGTTGAAAGGTCATGTACTCAAAATCGTTATACCCAATACTGCCAGAACAGGACTGGCCACCTCCCAGAGCTCGGTTCCTCTGTAGTTTGTTTGGGGGGGTTCTGACATTTCTAGCAAATTGTTCATAGCTACTTCCCTTCAACATCTCATTGCTTGCTCTTTGATGTTTTTGGCTAGATATCTGTATGTACACTTTGTTACAACATCAAATGTAAAAAGGGCCTTTCAAATTAGATGATTGATTTGATTCATTGCACTAGCTAGAACAGTTGTTTATTCAATAAAACTACAGTACTTTAGACCAAGGCCTGTATGTAACGTATTCAATAACAATGAGTGTCTTATTAAAAATGAATAGAGACTAATTTAAGCCCAACCATGGAGTGAATATCTTATTACATTACTTTTGAGAAATATATATGTATTTTACTTGGAACAGCAATCAGATTATCAAGCCATAACATATTTTTTTGGTGCTATCTTTGCAGCATTCCATGTCCATCACATCTGGGTCAAACTCTTAGCATTGAGCTGTACACAGTAGCATTTGCTGAGGGAAGTCTTTTAAAAGCAGTGCGCGCGTGTTTGTCTGGCCCAAATAACATCCTCTTAGCTTTGATGAAAAGTAGGGCACTACAACAGTAGTAGGGTGCCATTTTGGAATAAAGAATGTCTGAAAGCCCCCCATCAAAATGCTCCTCTACAAGTCTATGGCTATGGGTCAATCTGGGGTCAAGTGAGTTCTGATTCAGACCTAATAAACCGAGGAGCTCTTTCGTTTTATACAGTGTCTTGGCTGTTTTATCTTTGCTTCTATTTTCAGGAGGCTTTGAGGTATGAGAATGTGTGATCTTGTGAAAGTAAAATGCAGCTGCATAGCAAAACCGTGGACAAAACGCCTTTGTTCAGTCTCTGTGTGTGATTCACAGAATAGGGTCTTTGGTTCTTCTCAAGACTACAGGCAATGCTATGTCAGCACATTGTCCTTTATTGGCATGGCTGACTCAATTCAGTCTCACAAGGTTCTTCATTCCTCCCGATCTCTCCCTTCCTCACACAGATCTGTATGACCGATACTAATTTATCTTTGTAATGTTTCATTCACATTCTCGAAAATAATACGTTTTTCATACACTCTCTTTTAGTTCCCCACAATACCTCAGGCTCTCTGTTTTGATGTTGTCTGTTACCAGCCACTGAGGTTCCACAGGATTTGTACAGCACCATGTTGAGGTACGGTTGATTGAACAAGTCCAGAGACCTAGTTCAAAACCATCTGCACCATTCATCCAGTTTCACCCTTTTTTTCTCCTTATTGGTTTCATGTCGGAAAAATACTATAGACACTGGAATTCTTGCCTGAGCCCCTGTTTTTTCGTGTCCTCATGCCACTACTTATAATGCCAAACAAGTTCTTGTAACCCAAATTCCAGTCACCTATTTGGAAAGTAAAAATGACATGACCTGCTTAATGAAGAGAGGACTCCTCCTCATCCTAAAAATGTACTCCATGCGACTGCTATAAACCTGCCTATCACCTGCCTGTCATTTTGCAAAGCAGAGTGGCTAGTATCACCACCCATCTGTGAGCTAAATGTCGTATTGCCAATGTTATAATCAGGGCGCATACAGATTATATTGTGTGTTATAAGGTTACTATTTTGGACATCAGCCCGGCTTGAATTGAGACTGTAATTTTGGTGCTGTTCTCTTTCTGTGTTGTTTCTGGATAATCTTTTTTTAATCACTGTAACATTTTAAGGGCTTTTCTAGACATTTCAGTAAGCAGCTGTGCAGTGTCTGGGTTGGTTTGTGATTGGATGCATGTTCCTCCTGTCTCGCCGCAGAGTGCACTGTTGACCTCAATTCACAGTGTTGACATTTGCATCTGTGAGTGTGTGTCGGTCTGTTTCAACGAGTCAGTGTCTGTGTGCATGTGGGATTTGTCGGCTTGTGCCTTTTATGTATTTGAGTGTGCAAGCATGCGTGTACTGTACTAGTGAGACTCTCTTTGATCTAATCTGACTGGTACCACACTACTCTCTTGTCTCTCTTGCTCTCTCTCTTTCCCTCCTTAAATTGCCCTCTGTCTTATCTGACACTCTCTTGTCTATCCTTTTAAATTTGTCATTCTTCAACACCCGCCCAGACTTTCCTATGCTCTTTCACTGTTTTCCTGCTCCTTTTTACCTATTTACAATCTTCCTTACTCTAGCTCTCACTCTAGCTCTCACTTGCTCGCGCTCTGTCTCTCTTTCTGTCTCACTCTCTGTCTCTCTCTATGACTGAGCATGAGTCAGCAGTGTGGGTGAACGCACAAACTCACCCCCCCCCAATCACACAGCCGTTCCTTTTCATCCAGTCAGCTTTCGCCCAATTGGTTTCGGAGTTGACCCAATGCTGCTGCTCCCTATCTCATTGGCCACTCGTTTAAGAGGCCAGCGAATCGGCTCCTTGTTCGCTGCCGCTGCTGCATCCCTTTCCCAGGATCCTTTGCCCACAACACTGGTGCAGTGAGACAGCATTAATTTGAGAAAATGAGCGGAGGGGAGGGTGTGGAAGGGGAGCTAGCAGAGGGAGGGAGAGTGTGATGAGAGCTAGAGGGAAAGCGACAGACTGGAGAGAAGCGACAGAACTGAGGATGGCGGGAGGGATGGTGGATGAGATGTAATCGAATTTGAGAGTGATTGGCTATGATGCCAAGCCTCTTATCGTGCTCCTCTTAATATGTTCGGTCATCTCTTTTCTAGCTTAGAAGCTTTTTAAGCAGCTCACCGTTCCTCTGCTACCTGGACTCATAGTGTCTTTTGAGGGGACAAGGGGACTCTGCATTTCATTCCAAAGATGACTCTGTGATGGTGGGATTCCTACAAAACGTGGTGGGTGGACGGAACATTAGTACAGCCAGTTACGTTGGCACTGGGGGGCACAGGTTTGTGCTGGGCGGTGTCAGTGACTGTAACGACTTCATTGACTCCTGTTGATTGCTTTGCAGATGCGGTGATAAGTATTTGGGATTAGGATTATAGAAAGGAACATGAAATGCTGTGTTTTTGTGAATCTTGAAGCACTTAAAAATAAAATGCCATTTGTTGGGTATTTTACTGATTCAAATTTTCATGTAAGGTTATTATTAAGGCTTATATTTAAGAACAGATGAGGATTTTACTGATTTTGCAGAGTTCCACGTCTTCAACAGAAATCTAACTATGTCTTCTTTTGCCTATGACACTGCTAAAAGCATATTGATGGATTTACTGAGCAAGATTAGTTTGTTTGCTGTTCAATCTGCCTGCCATAAACATTATGTCACTGCAAGTATATTCAGTTGTGTTTTTACTTCTGTCTGTTGTGCTTATATTGCCTTATGTCGTTGTCTTTGTTTCTGTTTGTCTGTGTAGTGATATGTATTTATTTGTTGTGTGTGTGTGTGTGTGTTTGTGTGTGTGTGTGTGTGCGTGCGTGCGCCATGTGTACATGCACATGCATTATGTTAGGGGTGTTGTGGGCTTGTGTCCTCGTCTGTGTGGTGTCTGGCAAAAGGATTTGCAACTATTTTCAAATCACTTTCATTCACCATAATCCATCCAGATCTGCAGCAATTTTTCCCAGAATTCGTAAATCAGATTTAGAAATCAAATTAGAAGATTGAGATCTATTGAGATGTGTTTTTGTGTTTTAATGTGCATTTCAAATGTGTGTTTTGTATATTTTTCCCCTTGATTGGCAGTGGCTATTAGTGGTATACATTTTAGTTGCTATCTCAATATAATGTGAACCATCTTGTCATCTCCCATGTCTGATGTCCCAGAGATCTGTACACTAATGTCTCTGCCCTTAAAAGTTGTTGTACATTACAGAAAGGGTTTACCAATACATTATATTGACACAGCTGGATCTCACAGGCACAAAGTTAAGCTCTTGTCTACTACTGTTTTTTTCAACTGAGGGATTTTAGCTTGTGATTTACATACTTGTTTTGAATATTCATGAAGTATTAATGTCAACAACCTCTTTACAATGGACAGTATGATGCTGTGCTAGCACTCTAAGTATGCATAGACTCAAATCTCCCAATAGGGTTGTTGTTTATTTTTTTCTAATTTGCCACTCATTGACCCTCACACTAAGTTCTCACTTGGTTTAGAAAAGAATAAAACGCCACCTGCTGGTGAAAACTGATTTTCTTCTCAGAGGGGCCTTTGACCTTGCTTCTTTCTCTCAGTGTCCACATGTGGATAGTTAGCTCTTAGTCGACCTAGGAAGTTAAGATGACAGCGTATTGACATCATACCCAAGTGTTCCAGATAATTACTGCGTGATGTCACCTCCTCTTGGCTAAGCGTTGTTGGACACAAAACTAAATACTGTGACAAGGTTCCAGATATATCTAGCGTGATTTGACCTCTGCTGTTTGTTGGCCACTTGACCAAATTATAAAAATAATGCATTTTAGATGAGCCAACCAAACACATAATTGAATTACTTCTGCTGTATTGTGTCATTGTCATTATTTAGAGTTTAGCCAAAGGACTGTTAATAAGTGGATTTGATTATATGGCTTGGGTTTATCCCAGTCAAAGGAGTTTACACTGGATGAAGACTTTCTTGCTTTTGTTTTGGAACTCATCTATCGCCCTGGCATAAGTTAGATGGAGTTGTAATTGTTTGATGTGGGAAGGCCACCCTGTCTGACATTCATTCCACCAACCAGGAGGTGCTGAGACAGTATGAGATGTTGCACGGTTCCAGTGGATTCCGGAGTCTAAATTTGGGTTAGGTATCAAAAACTGTCCCCTCACATTGAATGAGTGCTGCTTAACTGCCACCAAAATCAACTCCCATCATTTTATTGGTTTGAAGGGTTTATTTATAGTCAATGGCACTTCGTGTAATCTTCAACCGTGCAAGGCATTTCAATTGTTTGATGTGTTTCAAGGGGATGCTGATTTACTGATGCTCCAAATGTTATGTTACTGAATCTGCTGTGTGCATATATGCATGACAGCATTTCACAAGATGTGTTATTTGTGCTGACCTCTTCTCCATCCTTGTAGCTATGTTAAATGTCACCTTTTTTCCCGTTGAGCTATTTTTTGCCTCAAACTGCACCAGTAAATGAGTTATTGAGGGAGAGAGCAGCCGTCCAGGGCCTTATGGTGGCAGTGGCGTCCTATGTCTTTGCCTGTCTTGAATACAACTCAAGACAATTAGAGAGCTGACACATCCTCTTTTTAGTCAAGTCTTGTAGGATTTAAGATCAAATCAGCTTTTTACTGTTGATTAGTAAAAGTCTTATTTTGACATATGTTTGCAATGTAAAGTTGGTGTTGAGGCGTTGGTTTTAACAGTTGCCTGAGATTAACCATAAGCTTTTATCAACCAAATGTTTCGTGAGGCCATGTCCTGCTGTTATGTAATAATGTTATGCAATGCTGAACCAGTATTAAACAGAGGCTAGGAAGACAGGGATGTTGAGAGAGTCTGTGAGAAAGGTCACAAACAGTAGGCTGAGTGCAGGTGTATTCCAGAAAAGTGCTTTAGACCACCAAACCAGACTCCGGCATCATACTTTTGCTGTCTCAGCACTCAACTCTGTGCTTTGCGTTCCCTGTCAAATTTCACTCAGAGTGCTTTCTTTACCCGTATAATCCATCAGACATGGCACTCCAAAGCCCAGCTAAAAGCCTTATGACTTAACTACTTTCCTCAAACCTGTTTTCATGTCATCCAGAAATTTCAGTTGAGCCAAAGTAGACTTTGCAATCCTAGGCAGCTTTTTTAGTACTAGGGCTTCTTGAACTCTAAAACTTACAAATACTGGCTTTAATAGCACAGAGTATATTTTTATACAATCTTCTAGAATATTTACGTCCTTCTATTTGCAGTCTACAAAGCCGGAATAGGCTGGTCCCTGTTGCTGGCTCTGTTGCTGTAGTTCATCTTGTGGATTGATTTTGTTTTAACTAGCAATTTCATTTATTCTATAAATAGTAATATATTAAATAAATATTGATTTATCCAAAATGTCCTGTTACGAAGGGCACTTTGTTACTAGTGACTGACTGCTTTGGGCTGGTTAATATGGAGCAATGGGGTTGGCTAACAACTGTGCATGAAGGGAACTTAGCTATGCACATTAGTAATGACACTTGGAGTATGGGTGGTGATATTTTGCACTTTCATAATAGGATTTGCACAGAACATTCCACATTGCATGTTTGCACATTTTCTATGAAACATTTAGTGACGCAATTTATTGACGATTGATAGCATACTTGTTGCAGTGATTGATTGTCTGCCGGCAGTGTGAGTACTCAGCGCCACCTGAAAGGGAGAGTGGCGTTAAGATTAAGCTTGGCTTATAATACAGTGACATCAGGGTTTGTTTTATTTTATCCGGTTATATCTATTATTCTAGGTGTGTGTATATCATAGAAGAAATGCGCTGGGGCAATAGTTGTTTGAACATTGTTTTGATTGTTGGTTATGTCTCACTTCCTGTGTTGCTACCTGTCAGTATGTGCAAATTGGTATTTTTGAATAAAAATCTGCATGCTTTGGTATACCACACCATCACGTTGGCCTCTGCATCATCCAGCCGCTAAAGGTCATTCTAACTTTTCCCTAAAAGATTTCACCATGTTATGATAATTGTCATCCATTCATAATTAAACACATAGTTTTGTAAAACCCAACATATGGACTAAAGGTATATCTATCTCTATAAACATTGCTTTAAATTTTGGTAATTAAAAGACTAAGCAAATAACTTTAATTCGGATTCAAGACTCAAAAAAGAAACTGCACAGCTCAGTTTCTAACCACTGAAGAGATATTCAAGTTCTCCGCTATTTTGTTCCTGTGGCAACCAAGCTGTAAAATGATACAAACCTGTGCACAAGCGCCAGATACTGTGTGAGAGCGACGTTTTCTATCACACAGACCATTTCTTTAAAGGAGCACTTCACTTTGGTGGGACATAAGGTTGTGTGTGGCATGGACTGAGATCCCACCTAGCTAATTTCCCTACCAGCCCTGGTGTTGTGTTTGCGTAATCCCTGACCAGTTGGTGCTTTTGGCGTGACAATCAAGATAAGAGAGTGGCAAAGGCAACACACACTATCTCTGTGTCATTTGAATGGACCCAATTACCAAAACGATATTGAAGCATGTTCAATATCGTTTTGGTTCTTATCACACTGCTTGCTGTATCTGGAAGTGTAGACAAGGGTTCTTCATGCCAGATGGAACAGACTTTGGCCTTCTACCTCAGTTGAGTTCACGTGGACCGAAGCCACCACATGATATCACTAGAGAACTACCAGGCAACGCAAGCATTTGATTACTTCTCCATCATACCTGGACAGTGCTGGCCAATTGCAATACCCTCTGTGCGTGGGACCCCTCCCATTCAGACACCCCCTATTTAGAGATTTTTTTCTGAGGGTTTTGAATTGTGATTTGTGCATCTGTTTGGTCATTTCTGTTTTGGTGAAGGGCAGGATGGGACAAGGAAAGCAACTGACAGAATAGGCTCTCTTCCTTTTACCCACATCTCCCTCTCAAGCTGGTTTTGTGTTTCGGTGAATTTGTCTTGCTGGCGTGTGTGCACACTTACTGGTTGAAAATAACAACAATATTTTGGACACCATGCATGTGCATATTTCCCTGAAAATCAAATACTCACTACACCTCCATTAATAATAATGGTCATAAATAATTATATTTATTCAAATTGAGACATCACATCACATAGTTCCTCCTCTGAGATTTCAGTTGGTTTTTCAATTGAATTGTTCACATTATTGGTCACATTAAAAGTGGAAAAGGTTCTGAAGGTTGTCACATTCTCTTAGATAACAACAAGCTGGTATTATAAAAGGTTATAACTGATTATAACAGACTTTTTCTCTCCACTGTATAGCTACGTGAGGTAGTGGTGCAGGACAGACGGCGTGTCCTACATTTAGCCTGTAGGTACTATGTCGATTATTTCAATGTAGTTTCCACTTTCTTTGGTGATTTGGTTAAACTGTATGCAAGGTGAGTTCTGTATGCAGAGTAGCCTCATTGGTCAGCTGATTTTTAAATCAGAGTTTCTGTCCACTTACTATACCATTATGTGCATTGGGTTTAATGAGTTTTACACCCACACTGCATGTGATCGTGTTCCTGTCAGGTGAACCGTCTAGGGATTTGAGCACCGTCTGTTTTGACCTAGAAAAGATCCAGCTTGGAAACGTTGGTCAATAAAGCAGTGAATCAAGAGCATTAACACAGTAGGCCTTGTTACTTTCAAGTATTAGTTACTAGCCCAGCACCTACTTTTTCAAGTATTGTCACCTGACAGACATACCTCCCAGACACACTTCCATTCATGTCTGAGCCTTAAAGTGGGCCTTAAGGCGAGTCAACCCCTCTAACCCCCTTCCCCCTTTGCTCTCTCTAGGGTGCAGGGTGAAAGGAAAAGGGAACTCTGTGACAGAGTGTTAGGATGGCCAGTGAAGGCTCCAGTAGCATCCCCAGCCCAGTGGTGCGACAGATTGACAAACAGTTCCTGATCTGCAGCATATGCCTGGACCGCTACAACAACCCCAAAGTGCTGCCCTGCCTCCATACCTTCTGTGAGAGGTGAGTCATGTCTATGGGTTGTGCATGTGTACGTGCGTGCGTGCGTGCATAGCGTGCGTACATGTGTGAGTGTGAAGTGATAGTGTGAGCATGAAGGCGTTGTGTGAGCTTTACTGTCTGTGAGAGTGTACAATATTGGTCTGTAAAAGTGTAAATAAATAAAGTACAAGAAAGTGATACATCTTTGTTGTGAAATTAAATCAACCTGAGAACATTTCAACAAGCATATAGGCCGAAAATCTTTGAGGACTATAGAATCAAAGATTTGTAGCTTCACAATATAGCCTTTGACCAGTTTTGCGTCATGTTCTTAAGCTATCTGGGAGAACCTGTAACTGCCTGTGTCATTGTTCCGTGTACCATCTAGAGCGTGATGTTTGTCAATTAGAGTTAATGATTCTTTTGTAATGGTCTGCATTGCTTTCCTTCTCTTGTTCACATTCTATTTAGCTTTTTTTTTGCGTTTCTCTTTATACTTTTGTTTATAATTTTGTCTTAGTCTGTCACTCACCCTTGCTTTTCTGTCTTTTGTTGTCTCCTATCATCTGGCTCTTTGTTTATTTCTGTCTCTCTCATTGTGTCTATCCATTATTTCTTCCACTGTGCCTTTAAGACTCCATTTACGTCTGGAACAGTAACTGTCCTGAAAACAAAATATGACTTTGATAGGGAAGTTCTATTCATTGAGACCCTTACAATTTTTTCCCTTAGTGTGATTGATGTTTGACATTTTTCTTCTGTTTTATCCCTGACATTGATGATCGTCTGACAAAGTAATTAGCAAATCAATCAGTGTCAGTCAAAATATATGTGACTACATAACTTCAGTTTTAAGTAGCAATTTCTTTATTCTATAAATATTCAAATATACAGCTCTGTAAAAAATTGAGAGACTACTGCAAAATTATAATTTTTTCTTGTTTTAGCATTCATAAGGTATGTGTTTGAGTAAAATGAAAATATTTGTTTTATTCTATAAACTACTGACAACATTTCTCCCAAACACAGTATTTGTTTGTGGAAAAGAAAAACTGGTCAAAGTAACAAAGAAATGCATTGTTTTAAGACCTCAAATAATGCAAAAAAACTAATTAATATTCATTTTTCAACAACAAAATCTTTTTACTTAGGAAGAAATCAATATTTGGTGGAATACCCTGATTTTTTTTTTGTTTGATGGCTTGTGACCATCCATCTTCCTCTTGCTGAAATTACATAGGTTTTCAATGGGATTCAGGTCTGGATATTGGGCTGGTCATGACATGGTCTTGATCTGGTGGTCCTCCATCCAAACCTTGACTGACCTGGCTGTGTGGCATGGAGAATTGTCCTGCTGGAAATCATGCATGGACATCATGTGTCCTTCTCAAATCTGCCCAATTCCAGCCTTTCTGAAGCATCCCTAGATCATCAACGATCCTCCACAAAATTTCACAGTGGGTGCGAGACATTGTTGCTTGTAGGTCTCTCCAGGTCTTGGTCTAACCATTAAGGGACTAGTGGTTTAGAAAAGCAAAAAATTTGACTCATCAGAAAAGATGACCTCCAATCCTCTACGTACCAATCCTTATGGTCTTTTACAAACTTCAGCCTGGCTCGTCTTTGCTTCTCATTGATTAAGGGCTTTTTTCTAGCTTTGCACAACTTCAACCCTACCCCTGGGAGCCTGTTTCAAACCGTCCTCACTGTGCACTTGACCCCAGCTGCTGTTTGCCATTTTTTTTGTAGGTAACTTGATATCATGCTATGTTTTTTGAGTGACATTCGAATGAGTTAGCGGTCATCTCGGTCAGTGGATAGTCGTTTTCTCCCTCTGCCAGTCTGTAGCTTTGTTGTGCCCAATCTCTGTTGCTTGACCTTGTTCTCACGGACCGGCATCTTTGTCATTTTTAGCAACCAGACACACACTGTTTCATTCTGCCAATAAAGTCTGAATTGAACCCTTCTTTTCCTCACTCAAAGCTTTTCTTTTCTATTTCATGCTGAATTGTTATTTTTTAATTAAAATTACCTTTGAGATACTACTTCCACTGTTTTTGCCATCCTGCTGGTCCTATTGCAAGAGGATAGTGATGACCACAGCAGTGGTTTTAATACTTGTCCTTGTTAAATTTGATTTGGTTCAGGTAATCACTTAATCAGTACCTAATTAGGTAAATGAGTTGTGCCTGTGTTGGAATTTAACAGACGCTGGAATGGAATGACAGCCATACATGTAGAGATTTGTAGCGATTGGTCAGAGCTGTGTATTGATTTATCTAATATTTTCCTAAAGGGTTTCACAAGATAATTTTTATCCATTCACAATTAAACCCATAGTTTTTTTTTATGTATATAAGGACTAAAGTTTTCCTTTAGTCCTTATATATAAAGTGGTATATCTATTGCTATAAAGATTTATTTTAATTTTGGTAATTCAAAGTAGACTACGCATATACCTTTGTTTCAGATTCAAGATTCAGAAAGGAAACTGCAGAATTCAGCTTCTAATCATTGAAGAGATGCAAGATCCCCGCTATTTTTTTCAACTGGCTACCAAGCTGTAAAATCATGAAACAAACCTGTGCACAAGGGTCAGATACTGTGTGACAGCAAAGTTGTATATCATGCTCACACATTTTTTTATGTATTCGCGTTTGTCCTTGATTGCAACAGCATCTCATGCCTTCAGCAATGTTCCTTTCCGCAGTGTTTCTTTCATCAGATATATTGATACCTTATTTATTAGTATATTTTTCTCCTTTCTAAAAGACTATTATTACTGTACTTCTGGTTCTGCCATAGTGCTTCCACTCAGTGGAATCATTCAAACATCCCGTGGTAGACTGGATACTGTAGATACGTTACTGCTATCTGGATAACGTCACAATAACAAATACAATAACTTGTCATAATTTGAATAATTACATTTTGAACGGGATCCTACATTGTAATAATCAGCCATACATGTATGAACCAGAATACAACGAAGTACTGTAAAAAAGAATTGAAGACAGTGTTATCTGGATATTATTGAGATTTTACAGCCTGGTGAAACATTTCAAAACAGATTGAAGAATATATTATATTATATACTAATATGCTAATGGCTTTTGGACCCTAAAAGTTGAAAAGGACCAAAGTGGCAAATTCTATTGATTTGTGCCATGCATCTGGCCAAACAAAGAAATATAATGAGAATATTTCCAAGGTTAAGAAGCTGTATATTAAGATCTGTGGCTAGCACTTTCCTGTAAAATATATAGCCTACTCTTTTTACATATGCCTAGTTGTCAGTATATGTGGCCATAATTCTACTGTATAATATATTTCAAAATGTTAATGCAGTTACATTGTTGTTATTCAAGCTCCTTCATTGAACAACCAAATTTAGTGAGGAGCTGAGAGAGCATGAATTCTTAGCCATTTCTACTGGTAAATCTGTGTTAATGTTCATGTTTTTGCCTACTGTAGCTGGATATGATGCAAATTTATAGTTTACTCTTTCTAGATATAGCTAGGTAAAATGGCAATTGATTTGAGTCTCACTTATTTAAAATCTTGGGTATAAATATGTATTATTTAGATCTGTCACTTGCGATATCTAATTATCTTGCTGCCCTTTTGCTTCATTGAACCAGATTTTGTGCAAAGCTGAAGAAACATGAATTCTTATAGTAACTGAAAAGTAACTGAAGTTATAGAATTCCTTTGTCAAGGAAATTATCAAGGAAAACAATGATGTTATTGCTTGTTGGAATGTTGTATAAGAGAGGTAAATGTGAACGTGGTGTTTACCAGTGAGATCTGTTAAAGTTTCTTACGGATGCATTTACTGGCAGTGGTGCCAAGGAAACAAAACTTGAAAGAGCATTTTTCAGCATTGGCTTTAGTTGCTAAAGAATGGCACAGACCATCTCATGGACATAATCAACATCAGTGTTTCAGATATACAGTGGTTCTAACTGAAACGTTCAAGCCTTGGTTGCATAAGTGTGCACACCCTCTTATACCTGAGGATGTGTTTTTTTTCAGAATTAACCAATCACATTCAAACTCATGTTAAATAGAAGTCATTACACACCTGCCAACATTTAAAGTGACTCGGATTAATCACAAATAAAGTTCAGCTGTTCTCTGTTCCTGATATTTTCTTAATTGCATCTCAGAGCAAAGGCCATGGACCGCAGAGAGCTTCCAAAGCATCATTGTTGAGATATATCAGTAAGGAGAAGGGTACAAATGACATTCCAAAGCATTAAATATACCTTGGAACACACTGAAGACAGTCATCATCAAGTGGAGAAAATATGGCAAAACAGATTACCAAGAACTGGACGTCCCTCTGAAATTGATGAAAAGATGAGAAGAGAATTGATCAGGGAGGCTTCTGAGAGGCCTACAGAAACATTAAAGGAGCTGCAGGAATTTCTGGCAAGTACTGGCTGTGTGCTACATGTGACAACAATCTCCTGTATTCTTCATATGAATGGGCTATGGGTTAGGGTGGCATGACAGAAACCTTTTCGTGCAAAAAAACATCCAAGCCCGGCTGAAGTTTGCAAAAGCAAACATCAAGCCTCCCAAAGGCATGTGGGCAAATGTCTGATGAAACCAAGGTTGGGTGGGGGGACATTTGTTATTTTGTCTCACAAATAAGCCTACCATAAAAATGATAGACTGATCATTTCTTTGTCAGTGGGCAAACGTACAAAATCAGTAGGGGATCAAAAACCTAATCCAGGTCAGAAGCCTGACCAGATGGACAATGACCGGGACAACCAGGGGGTTCAGCTGACTTAGCAGCTGGAATCGTCATGCCTTGATTGATTGGCAACACAGCCAGGAGGACTTTGGACAGTGAGATCAACGAGCCTTTAGATCCTGTTACTAGGGAGGTGTGGACCAAGACCTCATGTCCTCCTAGGATTGAACGGAGCATGAGACAATAAATATACAGAGAGTGCATTCTGTAGGTTTACAAGGATTTACAGTGAAGGAGAACAGACACTACTCCCCCTAGCACAATGATAAAGCATCATGTCATAAATGTTTTGTAATGTAAGAGTTAGGTCAATGTTAGGTATCACAACACTGGGCTTACACTACTCACTGCCTGTATCAGGAAGTTTGTATTTAAAGCAGTTGGTAGTGCATCCATCTGGAGATCGGAAGGACCTGGGTTGAAACACAGCCTTCCAAATCTTTGATGAATTATCAAATATATGCGTAAAATAGTCTGCATATTCCCCTGAGGCCAGGTTGCAATGGTACAATGTTTACACTTGCCATATCTTTGACATGTAAAACAAACAGCGCATGTCACAATGTGACGTTGTGGGGATTAACAGACCAGGCGCAGGCAGGGGTAGCGGTCGGTGCACTCTTTAATTAAATATAACACAAAGAAACAGAACAGAAAAACACTGAGCACTTGATAAAGTGTTTAAAGTAAATAATAAACTGGAACAGAACTCACCACACGCATCAGAAAACACAGTGACATGGAACAAGTACTGACAAATGAGGGGAGCAGAAGAGAAACATTTAAACACACACTAATGACCTAATTGGGACATGGTGTGAGAGACAATTGGAGACAAGTTAAATGAAGGGGACCGGTATGAGTTCATGGCAATTGGAAAGATGCAAACGCGGGAGATGCTGGAGCAGTCCGTCACCTCACCGTCATAGCGCAGAAGTATGCTTTGCAATGTTCTTCTAAAATAAATAAAATCATTATTATTCTATAATAATAAAAAATTCCCAGTCAGAAGTAACATGGAAACACAGTTTCCTTTAACTGTGACTAAGTGTGTTATGCAAAATATCAAATACAGTTCCTGGTCATATAATTAGAATATCATCAAAAAGTCCATTCAAAAAGTGAAACTTGGAAATTATATTCATTCATTGAACAGAGACTGATATATTCCAAATGTTTATTTCATTTAATTGTGATGATTAAATCCGACAACTAATGAAAATCCCAAATTCAGTATCTCAGAAAATTACTTAACACCAATACAAAAAAATGAGTTTTAGAAATGTTGGCCAACTGAAAAGTATGAACATGAAAAGTATGAGCATGTACAGCACTCAATACTTAGTTGGCGCTCCTTTTGCCTTAATTACTGCAGCAATGCGGAGGGGCATGGAGTCGATCAGTCTGTGGCACTGCTCAGGTGTTATGAGAGCCCAGGTTGCTCTGATAGTGGCCTTCAGCTCTTCTGCATTGTTGTGTCTGGCGTATCGCATCTTCCTCTTCACAATACCCCATAGATTATCTATAGGGTTAAGGTCAGGTGAGTTTGCTGGCCGATTAAGAAAAGGGATGCCATGGTCCTTAAACCAGGTACTGGTAGCTTTGGCACTGTGTGCAGGTGCCAAGTCCTGTTGGAAAATGAAATCTGCATCTCCATAAAGTTGGTCAGCAGCAGGAAGCATGAAGTGCTCTAAAACTTCCTGGTAGACGGCTGCGTTGACCTTGGACCTCAGAAAATACAGTGGACCAACACCAGCAGATGACATGGCACCCGAAACCATCACTGACTGTGGAAACTTTACACTGGACTTCAAGCAACGTGGATTCTGTTCCTTTCCTCTCTTCCTCCAGACTCTGGGACCTTGATTGCCAAAGGAAATGCAAAATGTACTTTCATCAGAGAACATAACATTGGACCACTCAGCAGCAGTCCAGTCCTTTTTGTCTTTAGCCCTGGCGAGACGCTTCTGATGCTGTTTTGTTCAAGAGTGGCTTGACACAAGGCTGAAACCCATGTCTTGCATACGTCTGTGCGCGATGGTTCTTGAAGCTCTGACTTCAGCTGCAGTCCACTCTTTGTGATTCTCCCCCACATTTTTGAATGGGTTTTGTTTCACAATCCTCTCCAGGGTGCGGTTATCCCTATTGCTAGTACAATTTTTTCTACCACATCTTTTGCTTCCCTTTGCCTCTCTATTAATGTGCTTGGACACTGTGAACAGCCGGCCTCTTTAGCAATGACCTTTTGTGTCTTGCCCTCCTTGTGCAAGGTGTCAGTGGTCGTGTTTTGGACAGCTGTCTGGTCAGCAGTCTTCCCCATGATTGTGTAGCCTACAGAACAAGACTGAGAGACCATTTAAAGGCCTTTGCAGTAGTTTTGAGTTAATTCGCTGATTAGAGTGTGGCGCAAGGTTTCTTCAATATTGAACCTTTTCACAATATTCAAATTTTCTGAGATACTGGGGGTTTTCATTAGTTGTCAGTTATAATCATCAAAATTAAAAGGAATGAACACTTGAAATATATCAGTATGTGTGGAATGAATGTATACATTATACAAGTTTCACTTTTTGAATGGAATTACTGAAATAAATCAACTTTTTGATGATATTCTAATTATACGACCAGCACCTGTATATCAGAAATATCAAAATATTTCATATAAATATGTGCTAAATATCAAAATATATCTATATCAAAATAATTGAGCTGTCACTTTTAGAGCGAGAAAGTTACTGTACTAGGAGTCACATTCAGTAGTTCACGGATAATAATAATATACTCACACATTGCAACCATGACTACATTGAATATAGATATCTAAACATTTGTAGCATGTTTTAATAAAATATTGGTGAAGTGTCCGTGGACTGAGGGCTTCTCTGTGGGCAGTGGTGGGTATAATTTCATACTAATTAGATTAACTGCAGACAACTGTGAATGAAGGATAGACATTTTTTTGTAGGTGAGTTGGAACAGCCCGTAATTTAACCCCGGGATTCACTACTGAGCTTATTTCTTCGGCTTAATGTCACTTTACTCCATCCACAACTCTCTAGAAGAGGTTTATTTAGTCTGTAGTCCGTGTATGTCTGGGTTTCTTTTCTGCCTGATTACTGATGTAGTAGAATTGGCTTCAAATTTGAGTCCGACTATGAACTCAGGCAAGTAATCCAGGCTTCCCTTTTTCTCTCTGGCTACAGGTGCCTGCAGAACTACATCCCGGCCCACAGCTTGACGCTGTCGTGCCCCGTGTGCCGCCAGACATCCATCTTGCCGGAGAAAGGCGTGGCGGCACTGCAGAGCAACTTCTTCATCACCAACCTGATGGACGTGTTGCAGCGCACCCCCGATAACCGCAGCCAGGAGTGCGCCGCGCAGAACACCGTCAATGTCGTGGCGGTGCGCCAGTCGCTCTCCTGCCCTAACCATGGAGGAAATGTAGGATATAACGAACCGTCAAAACACAGCCAGTGCCACAATGACATATCAGAGGCGCGTACATGGACGCGCAAGCACACAGAAAAAATTAAGAGACCACAGCACCTTGTTCTTTCCTTTCCAAAAAGATTAAATTGACTTTTTTGAGTGAGGAACAGAAGTGTTCAATTTGCAATGGTCTCTTAATTTGAACCCTTCTGTTCATTACGCAACACATTCCTTTTCGACTTTTTTGGAAAGGAAATTAAAAGGTGCGTTAGTCTCCTCATTTTTCCCAGAGCTGTATACAAACACATACACACATACACACATACACACACACACACACACAGCAGAGGCGTATTCATTAGGCCAAACAAAATGCTCATTTAGCGGAAGTAATCTGTTAGACGAATGTTTTGTGTAACATATTTTCAATTGGTTGAAGTCTCTGAAGCCCTCCCCCCATTTTTTTCTGTTGATCAATAGCTTGAATGACATCAGCAGCTCGACTACACCAGCCACTGAAAGGAAATCTAAGATTTGACAGGCTTACTGACAAACAGACTAAGACCTAAAATATTCCATCATTCAGTTGCTATTACATGAGCAAAAAAAACGACTGAAAATGAATGATAGTCAGAGGTAAAATGTATGTACCAGTATAGATCGTATCTGTTACCTCACCAGGAGATTCCATGGCATTCTACTGCTTGGCATCATCTCTCTTTACCTTTCTTACTCTCTGTACTTCTCATTCTACCTCTGTCTCTCACTCTATCTCCGTCACTCTACCTCTCTACATTTTCCCTCTCCCCTTCCCCCTCTCTCTCTTCACTCTACCCAGTCACCATAGCAACAGGTTTATTTTTATGTGGGATTTACTGCACTGAATTGAATATGATATGATGTTTGGGTTGTGCTGTCAGACCAGTGTAATCCACTGTGATTACTGTGCGATAATCTACTGGCACTGGGACAAAACACTACTGACACAACACTATGATTTTTAGAGAGGTTTCAAAGGAGAATTTGTCATTAATACTGTGTGGGATTTGGGGTGAAATGTAATAATTGTCTGTCATTTATTACTTAGTAGCTAAAATAATTTATGTCATTGTGTATATATTTGTCTTAACTCTAGATAGGACAGTATGCATATTAATTTGTCAGAGAGATAAATATCTTCACTTAAACTTTAAACTTTGACATCGCTGCCCCCTAGGTCATGGAATTCTACTGTCCACCGTGTGAGACGGCCATGTGTCAGGAATGTACGAGCGGTGAGCATGCCGAGCACCCCACCGTGCCCCTCAAAGATGTGGTGGAGCAGCACAAGGCCTCACTGCAGGACCAGCTTGACACCGTCAAGAACAGGTAGGATCCAGTGCACATCAGAAGATTGTGATATTTCCTCAACCATAAAAAAAGATTAAAACCGGTGAATAAAATGATAATCATCATAATGATATCCCATGTTGCCCACTAATTTTTCCCATCTGTAACTCGAATAGTGGGCAAAATGTTTTCACCATCTTGTCAGGCGGTGTGGAAGCTACAAGGTGCTGCTGGAATAGGCAACTGTATGAAGTTTAGTTGAATGTTAAGGATGCAAAGTGCACACTGATGGAAATTGACAAATAATGCGCTAGAGGTACTGGAGCCATAGAAAATATCAGCTGAAACAAACATCTGACAGGTGCCAGATTCTGCTCCTGGCAGGGTCTGGCTCAAATTAAGCACTGGGAACATTGGTAAATACAGACACTTAGTTGTATGTGTGCACAGTGTGCATATCATATAGGTTATTTCCTGAATTGCAGCACTGTATTTGTTTTCCTAAAACACATAGTGTACCTACAGTATTGAAACGATAAGGTACATTTCTTTGTTTTTGTTGTTCACTGAAGACATTTGGGTTTAAGATCAAAAGATGAGTTTGAGACAGAGTATGAGTTCAGAATTTCAGCATTCATTTCCTGGTATTCACATCCAGATGTGTTAAACAGCTCAGGACATACCACCCTTGTTTGAACCCACCCATTTTTCAAGTGAGCAGAACTATTGGAACATGTGACTGACAGATGTTACTTGTTGCCCAGGTGTTGCCTTTTAGATTGATTGTTCAAACATTAAATAGCTCTGCATGACTAGTATAAGTTTCTGCATTTCTTGTTAAAGAGGGTAAACCAACATGAAGACCAGAGAGCTGTCTATAGGAGAAAAGCAAGCCATTGTCAAGCTGAGAGAAGAAGGAAAATTGACCAGAGCCATTGTACAAACATTGGGCATAGCAAGCACAACAATTTGGAATGTCCTGAAATAGAAAGAAACTACTGATGTACTGAGCAACAGACATTGAACAGGTCGTCCAAGGAAAACAACAGTATTTGATGACAGAAATATCATGAGAAAACCCCCAAAAAATCAGTAAGTGACAACACCAACGACCTCCACAGTGCTGGGTTGAAGGTATCACAATCCACTGTTCAAAGGAGACTCAGAGAGCAGAAATATAGAGGCCACACCACAAGATGAAAACCACTCATCAGCAGTAAGAATCAGAAGGCCAGATTGAAATTTGCAGAGAAGTACAGAGATGAGCCACAAAAGTTCTGGAACAGAATCTTATGGACTGATGGGATCAAGATTAATTTCTACCAAAGTGATGAAAAAGCCAAAGTGTGGAGAAAGAAAGGAACTGCATATAATCTGAAGCACACAAGCTCATCTGCCAAGCATGGGGGAGGTAATGTCATGGCTTGGGCATGCATGGTTGCTTCTGGAACAGGCTCATTAATATTTATAGATTATGTAACTGATGATGGTAGCCGCAGAATGAATTCCGAAGTGTACAGAAACATTTGTCTGCCAATTTATGGAGAAATGCATTGAAACTAATCAGGAGGAATTTATCATGCAGCAGGACAATGACCCAAAGCACACTGCCAACAAAACAAAGCACTTCAGCAGGGGATAAAAGTGGAAGGTTTAAGACTGGCCAAGTCAATCACCTGACCTTAACCCAATAGAGCATGTATTTCATCTCTATAGAAGGGAGAAACACTCCGAAACAAACAAGAACAGTAAGAAGCTACAATAAAAGCCTGGAATAACATCACAAATGAAGAATGCAACAGTTTGGTGATGTCGATGGGTCACAGGCTTGAGGCAGTTATTGCAAGCAAAGGTTATGCCACCAAATAATAAATGTTATTTACTTTCAGATTATTTCTTCCTTTATTTTTGCTCACCTAAAAATGGTGTGGTCTAATAGAAACGTTGATATTTCCTATGTTGTTTAACACATCTAGATTTGAATGCCAGGAAATCAAAGCAGAAATTCTGAACTATTGTCTCATGCTCATGTTTTGATCGTAAAGCCAAATGTCTTCAGTGATCAACAAAAACAAAGGAATTTCCCTTCCCGTTCCAATACTTTGGGAGGGGACTGCATATTGTCTGAAAGTCAGGATAATCTATTTGATCTATCTACATTGTCCATATGTCAGAGCATTATCACAGATGGCTTGTGTTGTGGAATTTCTTGAAATGATAACTGAATGAGACTGAATATGAAAAACTGATAATTGTGCCAAGATAAGTTTGTCTCTGTACCTACTTCTCAAAGAGTTTAAATGAATTGCTATCACATTTGACCTTGTTAGGATCATTTTATTTACCAACCAGAGGTGATCTAGTTTTTGGTCAGACTCAGTGTGTGCATCCTTATTCTTCAGGTTGCCTGAGATCGATTCAGCCTTACAGGTGCTGTCAGAGATCCTGCAGCAGCTGACCAATCAGAAGAGTTCAATCGAAGGAGATATCCACACTACATTTGATGAGCTGCAGAAGACACTGAATGTTCGAAAGAGCGTCCTGCTCATGGAGCTAGAGGTCAACTATGGGCTCAAGCAGAAGGTAATGCTCCCAACATCTTTTAAAAATCTTATCAACTACAGGTCCATGTGTGTGTTTGACAGAAATGCTGATTAGGATGTTTGACTTAGGTATGGCTTGAGCAGGTGACTGCCAAATATTAACCCTTCTCTGTGGGTTCTGGCTGAGTAGTGCACAGTGAAGAAAACATTTTTTTTAATTAAGATGACACAATAAAAAGATTTTCATAAGTCCAAATCTTATTAGTAGATTGGAAGAATACAGGAAAATGCTATGGAAATCTACTATCCTAAACGGCAGCATTGGATCTATTTTCCACTGTTTCCTCTTTGAGGGCCAGTAGCTCAGCTGTGGATCAGCCAGTGCTCTGATAAATGATTACATGGAACAGAGAGGGCTGGGCGTGGAGGACAGAGTACCAGGGAGGGGAACCGATGTCCCACCCAGCCCCGGGAACCAATCACACATGCTGGCCCCACACCCAGTGCCCTCCCCTTAGAGAGCAGAGCATAATCACATGGTTTACCAGCAAGACCAACCGGATAGAACAGACAGAGTGTTGCTCAAAGAAAGGCAAGACTGTTTGTCCTTTTTCCAGGCAGTGTGGACTGTGGATACAATTGATCTTGCGATATCTAACCTTTGTTGTTGTTTTGTTTCTATCCTGCTTCTTAACGAAATTTTGAAAGTGCTGTATCTTTAAGCTAGGTACCAAGCTAGCCATTAATGTTTGAATCGTTTTTTTTACACAGTGGTGTAGGTTTCCACAGTGTTAAGGAAATGTGCCATGAAATCTGCCTGACTTTGGGGCATATGTATTCTAGAATATCTTTGTTTTGCTACTTCATACAGTAAATGTTTTACACTATGGAACAAGGAGTCGTATTAATAATGGTAGAAATAAGTTTGGTTTGATTACTCAATGGATGTCCATGTTATCAAAGAGGATGAGTGCGATGGCCAGATTGAGGTGAGAGTGAATGCATTCATTAGTGCATGCAGGTGTGTTTTCACCAGTGTGTTAACGACTGTTTTGACCCAGCCCTTTGGCATCTTCTGTTGTGTCACCTGAACTGTAAATGACAGTTAACACTATGATATGCTAATACCAGTGGACTAGTCCACTTAATTCTGTCTCTGTCCAATTCAATGTGTTTTTTCTTGATTGTGACAGCTGTCCAAAGCATACATTCTGTTTATATTTGGCGTTTGTGTGTTCCCAGTGCCCCGGTTAAATATTTGCATCCATATCTATGTAGTTTTATCTGCCTGCATGTGCACACCTTTTTGTGAATTTGTTTAATGAACAGATGTTTGAAAGGTTTGTGTGTGTGTGTTTGTGTGTGTGTTTGTGTGTGTGTTTGTGTGTGTGTTTGTGTGTGTGTTTGTGTGTGTGTTTGTGTGTGTGTTTGTTTGTGTGTGTGTGTGTGTGTTGTCGTCAGAGCTTTACACCGGGAAATTTGTATTTATATTGTATCTCTCCCAGGTGCTCCAAGCTCAACTGGACACGTTGCTCCAGGGCCAAGATGGAATCAACAGCAGCTGCAACTTCACTGAGCAGGCCCTGAGTCACGGCACTGAGGCGGAGGTACTGCTCGTCAAGAAGCAGATGAGTGAGCGGCTCACCAAGCTGGCCAACCAGGATCTCCCTCTGCAACCCGGAGAGAACGACCAGCTAGACTTTCTTGTGGAGACTGAGGGCCTCAAGAAGTCCATCCACAACCTAGGCACCATCATCACCACCAACGCCGTGGCGTCTGAGACGGTGGCCACGGGTGAGGGACTGAGGCAGTGCGTGGCAGGCCTTCCCACCTCAATCACCATAACAACCAAAGACAAGGACGGTGAGCTGTGCAAGATGGGGAATGCCGTCATCACAGCGGAGATCTGCACACCTGAAGGCAGTGTGTGCGATGGCGAGATTCTTGACAATAAGAACGGGACCTATGAGTATCTGTTCACAGCGCCAAAGGAAGGTAGTTTTACACTGTCTCTGCGTCTATATGACCAACACATTAAAGGAAGTCCCTTTAAAATTAAAGCAACAAAGTCAGCGGATGTGTCCCCTAGTACAGAAAGTGCCAAGAAGAGGTTGAAGTCCCCTGGAAGTAGTCATGTCAAGCAGAAGGCCATCAAGCGGCCAGCCAGTATGTACAGCACAGGAAAAAGGAAAGAGAACCCCATTGAAGATGACCTTATTTTCAGGATCGGTAATGGTTGCCTTTACAATTGATTTTTGCTGTTAACCAACTACATTTAACCAAACACAATGAAGTCTTCTCCACTAATTTGCATAATTTGCATATTGTGTTTTTTTAAAGATGTTATTTGGACTAGTATTTTTATTTACAGTTAAAATGGCATTTACTGTCTGGACGTATAGGAACCCCGTTGTGGCATATAACATGGCTAAACAAATAAAAAATCCCAAATCTTGTTCAGATTAAAATATCTGGGAGATATGAGAACCATTTTGACCACATTGTTTCTGGCATGAGCAGTGTTGCGAATCTTTATGTGGATATCAATGCTTGTGAGTTTTATAGCAAAACCATGAAAATCCCAATATTTAGAGACTCGACTGAGTCTTACTAATGTATTTATTTGTTTTTAGCTCCAACCGTTAGATCCCGGAAAGGGTAAAAGCAGAATGTTTCTTTACAAACATCTCGAAATTACATGAATAATAAAAAAATATTATTAAAAGATAACAATGATAACAGAAATAAATCCTAACAGGTACAAAGGGAAGGAACAAAGGAGAATTTACCAATCTACAGGGTGTGGCTGCTTCCTCGCTGGGCAAGGTTTTGATAGCAGACAGCAACAACCAGTGTGTTCAGGTGAGAAAACAATCATATACTTTTTGTCAACTGTAGCAAAACATTTAGCAGTGAACAACAACTATTTACATGTTTATTATTGGAGATAATTTTGGTGGGATTGCTAGTCCCTCCCATCTTCAGTCTGTTTGCTCTGTTGTTTGATGTCGAATTAACACGACCCTGGCAAACTCCATCAATTTCAGACATTGGGACTTGAAAATGGGTCATCGACATGACTAAAGTCCTTGTTAGTCTTCTTAGACAAACCATTGCTTAGGATACTTAAACAAAAATGCGGTCAGCCCCTCCATGGTCCTAAAGACCCTAATTTAGAGGTTTGAAATAACCTACAGGATTGAAGAACTCCATTAACAGGGTTGGGAAGCCCTGTTTTAAATAAAACTTTATGATGTATAATCAGATTAGCAGAATTATGGCAGGTGTGGCGAAATGGTTACCAGTTTTAAACTATATAAAAGAATGTCCAACAATTAAGCCACAAACATAAAAAAAAAATACAAATGTACAGTACTGTCTAAAATATTTGTTTTAAATATGTATACAATGATCAGCCATATCATTATGTCCACTTACCTAATATTGCGTAGGTCCCCCTTCTGCCGCCAAAACAGCCCTGACCCGTCAAGGCATGGACTCAACTAGACCTCTGAAGGTGTGCTGTTGTATCTGGCACCCTGCACATCCGCCAAAGAACACGATGATGGTGGCAGCATCATACTTCGGGGCTGTTTTTCATCAGCTAGAACCGGGACTTTAGTCATGGTGGAGGGAATTATAAACAGTTTCAAATACCTGGAAATGCTGGCACAAAACCTTTATGCGTCTATTAGAATTCTGAAAATGAAGTTCACCTTTCAGCACAACGACCCAAAGCACACATTCAAATCCACAAAAGCATGGCTTCACCAGAAGAAGATTAACGTTTTGGAATGGCTCAGCCAGAGCCAGACCTGAAAAAAATTGAACATCTGTCGGGTGATCTGAAGAGGGCTGTGCACTAAAGATTTCCTCTTAATCTGACTGTTTCGGAGCACATTGGCAAAGAAAAGTGGGCAAATATTGCCACGCCAAAATGACTCAGTGCTGTAATAAAATCAAAAGCTGCTTCAAGAAAGTATAAGGGTGTGCACACTTATGCAACCAGGTTTGTGTGTTTTTCAATTACATTTTTCATGTTATAGGTCACATTAAAGGTGGAAAAAGTTCTGACATGATTTATCATTGTCTCCTTCTTTTACATCACAAACACCTGGCATTTTAACAGGGGTTTGTAGACTTTTTATATCTACTGTACAAACAAATCCATTCGCCTCTTCACTTGCCATTTGGGAAATGGCACAGGGAATTTTGAGATGCTGTAGGGCTGAACACAATGAATCACCATTGCTATTGGAAATAAATAGCTCAGTGAGAGCTGTACTTGTTATCTCCATGGAGACCAACTATCACCTGTCCTTGCTACCGCTGAAATGGGATGACAATATTTTCCATTATCTGAAATGCATACCCTTATGTTTTAATGGTCTGTGTGTTTTAGATTGTCATTGTTGATCTGTGGTTATACAGGTACATGGCATGGAAAAACAAATAAATAATGGAAATTGCCAGCACTCCGAAAGACTAGTGTCAATTAATGTAGTTTATTTTTCATTCGTGGGATTCCGTTTGTTGAAATGAATTATCCTCTTTTTTTTCTCTCATGTGCACTCTTGTCTGATATTTTCTTCATTTATTTAGAAATGTTCCTTTTCTTTTTTTATTTGGGTGAAAGAGATGAGCCAGATTTAAACCCATGCAAACTTATGGCAGCAGCTAGCCTGAAAATATATTCTTTATATTGTGAGCAGTACTACGTACTTTAACCTTTTATTACATCATTTCTTATTATTGTCTTTCCTTTTTGAGTTATTGTAAATTGTTTCAATAACTATATTGTACTAAACACAAAAAAAGTATAGCTAAAGAGGGCTGACTTAAATAGCCCTGAAAATCCATTGTTTTATGTTCTTTGAAAGACATTTGCCAAGTCTTCAGCCATGTGATTAGGCCTGTTTCTTGGCAGATCTTCTCTAATGAAGGGCTGTTTAAGAGCCGCTTTGGGGTGCGGGGACGGACTCCAGGGCAATTGCAGCGGCCCACAGGTGTAGCTGTCCATCCCAACGGTGACATCATCATAGCAGACTATGACAACAAGTGGGTCAGCATCTTTTCCAGCGACGGGAAGTTCAAGGTGAGTTGAAATTCCAAGGTGTAGCTGTCATTTAGTCTGGGATTTTTGCAAGTGATCTCTGTTTCACTTAATGATTGTCTATGGATCTGTAATCCTCAAGCTTTCATGCAAACCTGAATTCATAGTGAATATATTGAAACATTTATTCTGGAATCTAGACTATTCTGTCACAGCAACCAATAGCTGTTGTCAGAAGATATTCTTTGCCTGGTTAGTGGGGTCCTGAAAGGGATAAATGCCGATGTCTAGATGATGCCTGCCCAGCCATCTGGTGGACTGCTGCAAAAACATCTTCTAGTCAGGTGCTGAGGTGTTCCCATGATGCAGCCATTCAGGAGGCTCAACATGGTTCAGTAATAGCACTGAAGAACCAGGATGCCTATTTCCTTTAATTGCCATAGTGAGCAGAGTTATTTGGTGCCTTCTTGACAACATTGTTTTCACTGATGGTCCATGATGACAAAGTATTCTGCTGTGTGGATGGCAATATAAAATAAAATACTTTCTGTATTGCAACTCCTTTTAGTGATTGATTGGTTCCTGTTCTGCATCCTATTGCCTCTAATGACCACAGTTTATTAGTTATCAGATACACAGCAGTGGATTGGTTGTGAAATATGAGGACTACTTTGGTCATTGAAAGAAAAGGAGTAAAACAGAAGGCTGAGGACACAACTCTGGAGGGCCTCATTGTTTAGTCAGTGAGGAGGTAACGACAAGTTCATGTTTCAAGGGACCCATTGGGTTCTGGCTGTGCCATTTACCATTCACAGACTTGTCCCAAAGCCAGGCTGTGTGTCTTGGCAGTGTGCTTAGGGTCATTGTCCTATTGCAAGGTGACTCTTCACCTGAGTCTGCGGTCCTGAGTGCTTTTATCAAGGATCTGTCTGTACTTTGCTCCTCTAATCTTTACTTTGATCCTGACTAATCTCCCTGTCTCTGCCACTGAAAAACATCCCCGCCGTATTATGCTGCCATCACCATGCTTCACTATAGGGATGTATTGGCTAAGTGTTGAGGTGCCTGGTTTCCTCCAGATGTGATGCTTGGTATTCAGACCAAAGAAAAATTGTTAGTTACACCAGACCAGATAATCTTGTTTCTCATGGTTTGAGAGTCCTTCATTTTCTCAAAATCTAAGCAAATTGATGTGCCTTTTACACACTCAACCATAAAGTCCTGATTGGTGGAGTGATGCAGAGATAGTAATTATTTTGAATGATTCTCCCATCTCCACACCGGAACTCTGAAGCTCTGTCAGAGTGGTCATCAGGTTTTTGGTCACCTGACCAAGGCGTTTTCCCCCTGATTGCTCAATTAGCCCAGGAGGCCAGCTCTAGGAAGACTAAGACATATTTTTCCTTTTGATTGGCCACTTACATGTCCACAGTCCAGCCAATTTAATTAATCTAAGGTGGACCCCAATCAAGTTGTAGAAACATTAAAAAAATGATCAATGGAGATTGGATACAACTAAGCTCAATTTTGAGTGTCATAGCAACATTTCTATATTTTGATGTGTGACTTAAAATATAAATATATATGTAGGAAGTTCACCTTTCAGCATGACAATGACACAAAGCACACATCCAAATCCATAAAAGAATGGCACCTCTAGAATAAGATGAAGATTTTGGAATGGCCCAGCCAGAGTCCAGACCTGAATCCAATTGAACATCTGTGGGGTGATCTGAAGGGGACTGTGGAAAGGAGATGTCCTTACAATCTGACAGATTTGGAGCGAAGAAGAGTGGCCAAATATTGCACTGGTCAAGATTTTGCGCTGACCATGCTTATAGACTCCTAAGCAGAATAATTCATTTAAAAAAATCTCCCAACTCATGTGCTTTCTTTCAATTTTGAAAGTAAGTATAACAATTAAGTAACACAAAATGACAATAATATGTTTTTTCCTTTGAAAAATATTCAGTGACAAACATAACCACCCTTCTTTTCAATAACTGCAATGAGCCTTCCATCCATGGACTCTGTTTCTTGATCTGTTCACGATCAACTTTCACTGAAGCAGCAACCACAGCCTCCCAAATGCTGTTCCTTGACTGTAAATCTCATGCTTGAGAAGGGCCCACAAATTCTCAATAGTATTTAAGTTAGGAGAGGCAGGGGGCCAAGTCATTATTCCGGTATCTTTGTGGCCCTTTCTGGCTACCTGGGCAGTGGAGTGCTTGGATGCAGGTGATGGAGAATTGTCCTGCATAAAGAACATGGCCTTTTAAAAGCAGTGCCTGTACCACTGCTTGGAGAAGGTATTTTCCAGAAACTGGCAGTAGGTATGGCAGTTGTGTTTCAATCCATCTACACCCCAAAAAAGGTCCATCTACCTCATCCTTAATAATTGCAGCCCATACCAGTACCCCCACCTCCACATGGCTGGCGCTTTACTGCAGTGGTACTGGGTGTCCAATAGGGATCCAGCCACGGGCCCATTAATCTGGTCCATAAAGAGTCGCTCTCATTTCATCTGTCCATAAAGCCTTTGAAAAATCTGTCTTCAGGTATTTCTTTTCCCAATCTATACAGTACGTTTCAGTTGTTATTCGGTGGTGGTCATGTTTCAGCCTTCTTGACCTTGGCCACGTCTCTGAGCACTTGACACCTTGTACTTCTGGACACTCCAGATAGGTTGCAGTTATGGAATATAATGGAACTAGAGGATAATGAGTTCCTGGCAGCTTCACGTTTAATTATTCTCAGTTAATTTATTTTGCAGTTAATTTCTTCTCCATGAATTTTTGCACCCCAGTTGACTATTTCCAACAAAACCTTTGATTGTCTGGTGGTCACGACTCAATAGTGAAATAGTTATTTCAAGTGTTGCGTCTGTCAGTGTGAGTTAAATCTAATTTTTGGCCCATTTTACCTGAGGTTATGAAGCTGCCTAATAATTATACAGACCTTGATTTAGGTGTTGGAAAATGTGCATAGAAATAATGATACGATACTCAATTGCCCGCAGTGTACAGAGGCACATTATCAGCAACCATTACCTCTGTGTTCCAATGGCACGTTGTGTTTTCTGATCCAAGTTTTAATTTTAAAAGGCTAATTGATCATTACAAAATACTTTTGCAATCATGTTAGCACAGCTGAAGCAATGAATCTGAATATATTAGACTAATTTAGTATCAGTCATTGTGAGTTTGATTACAGGCTCAAAAACTCCAGAAACAAAGACTTATCTTCTGAAACCCGACAGTCTGTTGTTGTTCTGAGAAATTAAGGCTATTCCATGTTCCAAGAACTTTCCAAGAAACTGAAAATACTCCCTTCACAGAACAGAGCAAACTGCTTCAAACTGGAATGGAAAGAGGAGTGTGAGTCCCTGGTGCACAACTGAACCAGAGGACAAACACATTAGTGTGTAGTTTGAAAAACATTCACCTCACATGTCCTCAACTGGACTGCCTGGACAAAGGAAGATTAGAAATGTTTTGATGGACAGGCAAATCTAAGTTTGAGGTTTTCGGATCACAAAGAAAAACGCAGCCCATTTGTCAGACGCAGACCAAATGAAAAGATTCTGGAAGAGTGCTTGACACACCTGTCAAGCATGGTTGAGGGAATGTGATGGTCTGGATGTGCTTTGGTGGAGGTAGATTTGGAGACTTGTAGAGGGTTAAAGGGACCTTGAAGGAAGGCTATAACCATTTTGCAATGCTATGCCATTACCAGTGGATGGCACATATGTGCCATTTTCGTTCTACAACAGGACAATGACCCAAATACAGCTCCAAACTATGCAACAACTATTTAGGGGAGAAGCATTCAGCTGATGTTCAGTGCGTAATGGAATAGCCGGCACAGTCACCGGATCTCAACACTTTTGAGCTGTTGTGGGAGAAGTTTGAGTGTATGGTACATAAGTGGCCATCAAGCCAATTACATTTGTGGGAGGTGCTGCATAATTATAATAACTATTTGTGTAGTGCTTTTCTAGTACAAGAACACAAAGTGCTTTACAGACAATAATAGAAACAAATTAAAATAATAGTGAAAGTATATATAAAACACACATATATATAAACAAAGGAAGACAAAATAATTAACAAAATAATGATGATAAAATATTCTTATGAATATTAGTTTTTAGGTAAGGGCTCAAAGAATGCCCTGACATTGCATCTCTGATATTCTGTGGTAAGCTATTCCAGAGTCTAGTGGCCCATACAGCAAAGGCCCAGTTCCCTTTAGTTTTCAGTCTAGACTCCAGGACAGCCAGAAGTCCTTTTACATCTGATCTGAGAGGCCTAACAGCGCTGTATGTGTTTAGCAGGTCACTAATGTAATCAGGTGCCAGACCATGTAATGCCTTGAAATGGATATGTATTATTTTAAAGTCTACTCTGAACTTCACTGGTAACCAATGTAGAGCTGCCTACACTGGGGTTTTATAAGACCTTTTCAGTCCTTGTAAGAAGTCTGTCAGCTGAAGTCTGTACTTGGAGTTTACTTAGGGACTTACAGTATTGTTGAGGCATGTAAACAAAGCGTTTCAGGAGGCGAGGTGAAATTAAAGCATGTATAATTTTCTGGGTCCTCAAAAGATAAAACCGAACCTATTTCTAAGTTGGTAAAAGAACGACTGCACCATTTTTTGTGTTCTATTCAAATTGTAAGTCTGGATTTGAAAAACTCCCACATTTCTGACCACTGGCAAAATATATTTTGCTTGTGATCCTAGAGTCAACCGAACTTATAGGGGGCCAATAATTTAAACTTTGATTTTATTAGTGTTTAACTGAAGAAAATTATTGGACATCCAGTTTGTAACATCGTGTAGGCAATTATACAGAACACAACTTGCTCAAAACTTGCTTGTTTTATATAATGCACTGTTTTTTAAAATGAAAAGAGTTTATTTAGGGGCAAATTGACTATGATTTTGATTAAATTTTTCAAACCCATGTTTGACCTGGTAATTTGACTGAGACCACATTCTCATATACAACAACCTGGGAGCAGTTAGTGTAAACTGGATTTTAACTGGATTGTCCAAGGACAGAATAATACATTTAATGTTCCAGACTCGCTTAGTGTTTTGATCTATTGAATTTCTCAAATGCTTTAAGACCTCTGAGCTACCTACCGTCCCAAAAATGTTTTCCTTTTGCTGAGAGACTGCATGCTTTTTTACACAGTTTACATGAACTGGATTTTGAGATTGAATCAAATGCCAGACTTTAAAGTAATTAAGAGTTCTACTATATGTATTTGTTATTCTCTCTATGTATCACATTATATATTTTTACTTTATGTTTACATACATTTTATGTGCTTAAATGTAATGTTCTATATTTTGTGTGGACCTCAGGAAACTTACAGACATCTTTTTTCTTTCTTATTTTCTCTCCCTACCCTTACCCAGACTAAGATTGGCTCGGGCAAGCTGATGGGCCCCAAAGGTGTGTCGGTTGACAGGAATGGCCACATTATTGTTGTGGACAATAAGGCGTGCTGCGTTTTTATCTTCCAGCCCAATGGCAAGCTGGTCACCAAGTTTGGTAACCGTGGAAATGGTGATCGGCAGTTTGCAGGTACACTCAATGGTAATGGTGTTGCACTCCCCTCTCTCTCTCTGCATGCAGAACAACAACGCCACCAGTCAAGTGACCTTTAGGATGTGACCATGACCTGTAAACTTCTGAGCTTTAAATGGGTATTTTATCATGGGGGAATCCCTGCATGCTCCTTCCCACTGTCTTGAAGCCCATTGCTTTTGTCAGTCTTGTGTCTGTGGGTGTTTACCATTATTCTTATTATTCAACCTTACCGTAATTACTTGGGTTAACATGGTCTCTTAAACCAGGCCTGGCTTGTTGCTCGGCCTGGGGTATGCCTGTAGGATTTTTGTTGCAATGTTTTTTTTCAGTAACATCTCAAAACACATTAACCCAATCAAATGTATTCAAACCATGTTAATGCAATCAAATAAATAGCTTGGAAGGGATTATACAGGTGCCCACGAGAATAATGACGTCAGTGCAACAGTAGCTAGCTTAGTGAAGATGGCAGCAAAATCGCCAAAAAACCCATGAAATCTGTGGATTCTGCGTTTGTGGTGAACAATATCAGAAACAAACGTAACCTTTCCCTCGCGTTAGAAGACATATTAGGACAGGTAACGATGAATTATAGTTTTTTTTTGCAGTATGTGGCTCCCGCCACATAATATGAGACAGAAAGAATTATCGGTTTTGTGAGGGGAAAAGCTATTTCTAACCTCCAAACAAAAAAGGTGGCACAGCAGTCTCAACCCTCTGTAGGAAGGCACTTCAAAACATCTTTCAGAACAACATTTCAGCAGAGAAGTTTTAATGGCTTTATTAACTCGATGTTATGAATAGAGCACAAAACTCCAAAATAGATAGGAATTTTGCCTCCAACTTTGCTTCTTTTTCGGAAATGTTGCAGGTTTTTCGGAAGGAACTAAACATTTTAAGGAAATGTGTTCTTTCCAGTTTGAAGAAAGAGTGAAACCACGTTAAGCATATCTTCAACAAGCCTGTGATTGGAAGGTTTTTTAAAAACTAACATGCAATAGAAATTATGCCACACAGAATCACTTGCACCTTTTTTCACAAGGCCAGATGTGATTGGAGGTGTGGCCTTGCAAATCTAGACCTGTTTTTAGTATTTCTATTGAACACACAAGCCCACAAATCATTTGAAATTATTATTATAAATAAACACAGAGAGAAAAAAGGAAGAAACATTCTTGATGCAAAGCGATAAAAGAAAAATGTATGGGAAGTTTGTGTTTGTGAGTATGTTTTAGTACTTGTCTGTCATTAGTTTCTTTGCATTGTTTCATTGTTTGATAAACATCACATTGACTTGTATTTTTGTCTAATAATGTGTTTCTTTGCCATCTCGAATGAGGCAGTCGTAGAGATTACCTTGATATTGGATATGCATTTAACCCTGCTCCTTCCTGTATTTGTTCCAGGTCCTCATTTTGCTGCTGTCAACCATAATAATGAAATCATTGTCACAGACTTCCATAATCATTCTGTGAAGGTAATATAATCTTACTGATGACAAGTTATTTTTACCCCTGTGAAAAACAATCATTTCCAAAAATCTACCTGTAAAAATTTATATACCTCTGCAGGTATTTAACACAGAGGGAGAGTTCCTGCTGAAGTTTGGTTCCAATGGGGAGGGGAATGGACAGTTTAATGCCCCTACAGGGGTGGCTGTGGACGTCAATGGCAACATCATTGTGGCAGATTGGGGCAATAGCCGGATACAGGTGAGGTCACAGGTCGTGGAACCTGGAAATGGAAAGTTGGATACATTGTTTTGGCAGTACCTAAACAAAAGATGGAGAATAATGATGGAGACGAACTCCTACAATAGTTTTTAGACAAAGAGGGTAATATAATACAGAATATGTGTTGGAATAGCAGTAGGCCGCAATCGAACACGTTCTGCAGTGCAGTTTACTTTCTGCAACAGAGTCAGCGGGTTAGGCTACTTGACCAACCTATGCCACTGATAAGGTGCTATGCACAAATATTTATCCGGGCATTACATGCTTATTTGCTCGAAAAAACTCTATAAAACATAACATAGTCTAAATAAAATGATGCTGTAAATCAATGCAATTGAAAAGAGCACCTTGGACAATATAGGCAGATTTTGAATTTGATGTCAACAACACATGTCAAAAATATTTGGGACAGGGGCATCTTTACCACTGTGTTGCATCACCTCTTCTTTTAACAACACATTTAGAAACCGAGGAGACCAATTGCTCCAGTTTTGAAAGTGAATTGTACTCCCATTCCTGTTTGATATAGGATTGCAGCTGCTGAACATTTCGTGGGTTTCCTTTGCTGTATTTGTCATTTTATAATGTGCCAAATGTTTTCAACTGGGGACAGGTCTGGACTGTAGGCAGGTTGGTTTAGCACCCAGATTCTAACTACATCAGAATCAGAAAGACATTTATTGCCAAGTAAGTTCCACAATAAACAAGAAATCTGTTCTGGTTGTTGATGTACTAATTAATGTGAAAGGAATAAGGGCACTTGAGGTCCTGGGCGATGGTTGTGTCCTAAAAGGACAATATCTTTACCAATTTCAACCCATGCGTATGCACAGCCTAGCATTTTGATTGGAGAAATACTATGCTATTTTGGAAAAGCTGGTTAAGGAATGTCAACGGAAACACATGGGAAAAATGATATCGATATAAATATGAATAGCCCACAGCAATGTGAGAAATGTTTCCTGTAACATCATAGGCCTATAGGCTAAGGATTTAGCAAGCATCAAAACCCTACAGCCTCTGAACTGTTGGGACTAATAGGTTGTACAACGTAGCCCTTTCAGATTGCATATCCATAGTGTGAAAACAAGACGAGGCAATAGCTCCATGTGCATGTGCGTTAAGCAACACATTGCATATTTTACCATACACTATAATATGCTGATTTAATTAAATATGTTTATTTGTATAACCTAGATACTCTTTGTGTTTAAGAATGAGGTGCAGTGTGTTGACTTGCAATGTGCAATTTCAACAAAATCAATACATTGCAGAAATGATTTTTTATCAAAATTCTCACCGAATGAAATCGAATAGAACAATAAATAGTTATGCTTATAATCACTAATTGAATGAAACAGTATTCAATAGGCCTACTCAAAATAAAAGTTATAGGCTATAGCTATGTGGCACTAAACAAAAAATGCATTTCACTAGAATGGAACAACATCTTCTATAAAACTTCTGAAACTTTATATACCTTCTTGACCACATTCTCTAGGCTACTGTTTCTTTCAACAGAACTTGAGTTTGCAAGACAGCCTCTGCCTCAGCTGTCTTGCCACGACCCGGTAAGTCCTCACTGGAAACCATACGGACCGATGCCAAACAGCACAGCCCCTCAAACCCATTCTGGTATGCCACTGCAGCAACTTCTGAGGCGAAAATAACAGTCCTAGGCCCACATTACTTGAACCGGGCTTTACCAATTCACTTTATTTAATGTGTTTCCTGATATGTTTCTTGAATGTGAAGTGGAAAGGTTATGATTAGCCTAATGATCACAACCCTCCCACAGCGACATATCGGTGTCCCCATCTAGCATTTTACCACTCAGATCTCCCCAATGATGCCAGCAATTTGCTAGTTGATGGGAGAAATATCTGTCCTACTTTGCCTACCTCCTGTAGTTTGGACACTGGGTAGGAGAGCAACAAATCGCTTTCTCTCATCCACCTTGATTGATCTCTGACCACTTTACTTTATATTCAAGAGCAGCCATGTCTTTCAGTGTGTAATATTTATGACTGCTTGTTGGGCTACTTGATATGTTTTTCAAATGGACATTTGTTTGGATTCTATATCAAATGTATGTTCTTGTTATTTTTTTTTCTGACCTGTCTCCACCTTGCTTTGTGTATCTGCTAAAATATAAGGATAATGTGGCTACCTAATGTGGGTAATTTTAGGCGTTCAGTGGGCGGAGACCATAAGCCTGTTCTCATGCAGAAGCATAGTATGTGTCTGAAACATGCATATGTGTTGCACACGCCAGTTTCGATAAATCCCAATAACTTTGCACGCACGCATAACGTAGGATTTCCACATATGCCAGAATTTAGTTAAAAATGTACACACGATTGATATGAGGCCTCCTGCTTCCCCAGCCTCATGTGCGGACTCCATTTGGACAGGGAGACTGTGATCCACCTGAATGTAGACTCGGCACTCCCAGTTGGGTGAGCTTGTCTTGGAGCAAATCGGGAATCATGGTGTTGAATGCGAAACTGAAGTCCACAAACAGGATTCTGGTGTAGGTTCCAGGGGAGTCCAAGTGATGCTTACTGGGTTGTCCACAATCCAGTTGGCTTTATCAGCAATTTCCAGTGGGTCTAGTATCAATCAAATCAATCAATCAAATGTATTTTATAAAGCCCATTTTACATCAGCAGTTGTCACAAAGTGCTTTCACAAAACACCCGGGTCTATTTAAACCTAGTTCAGATCAGAATAATAACCAGATTGACAAGGACAGGGACAGACAGGGGGAAGGGGGATCAGCAGAGTGACGATGAGCCCACCTGGCAAGACAGAAAGGGTAAACAGTATCAGCCCTTTCTGGTCACCTTCACGCCCCTGGGCCAGACTACACTTAATTATAGATCAGGCTGAAGAGATGAGTCTTTAGTAGATGCTTGAAGGTTTGCACTTCTCATTTTTATTGGCAAATCATTCCAAAGTAGTGGAGTTCTATGAAAGTCCTGCCTCCGGCTGTTTGTTTAGAAATGTTTGGTACAGTTAAAAGACCTGCATCAAGTGATCTAATGTTATGTGCAGGTATGTATGGCTGGATAATTTTAGCGAGATAAGTAGGAGCAAGTCCATGTAATGATTTATAGGTTAACAATAAAAACTTAAAATCACCCCTAACAGGCAGCCAGTGTAAAGAGGCTAGTACTGAAGTAATGTATAAAAAAATTTTTGTTCTAGTTAGGATTCTAGCAGCCCACTTTAAGTTTATTTATTGATTTATCAGGGTACCTGGAAGAAGAGCATTGCAGTAATCTAATCTTGATGTAACAAAAGCATGGATTCATTTTTCTGCATCAGTTTTTGATAGAACGTTTCTGATTTTTGTAATGGTTTGAAAATGAAAATAAGCAACTCTTGAGATATATTTTATGTGTTCATTAAAGGAGAGGTCAGGGTCGAGGGTAACGCCGAGATTTCTTACAGATTTTTGGGATACGACCATGCAGCCATCGAGGTTCACAGTGAGATTTGTCAATATAACTCTTTGTTTCTTGGGTCCTAAAACAAGCATTTCTGTTTTTCTAGTGTTTAAAAGCAGGATGTTCTCTGTCATCCACTTCCTAATATCCGAAACACATTCTTTCAAAGTAGCAAATTATCGGGAGTGAAAATTGTGATTTTCGATTACATCTCCAAGAGGCAGCATATATAGTGAGAACAATAAAGGGCCCAGAATCGAGCCTTGAGGAACACCAAAACATACTGTTTTGTCAGAGGATATACCATCCACACGTACAAACTGATTTCTTTCAGATAAATAAGATTTAAACCAGGCTTGGACATTCCCACGTCCAATATGGGTTTCCAGTCTCTCTAAGAGAAGGGAGTGATCAATAGTGTCAAAAGCAGCACGAAGATCAAGAAGCAACAGGACGGATGCAGAACCTTTGTCTGAGGCCATTAGAAGGTCATTTGTTACCTTCACGAGTGCAGTGTCAGTACTATGATGGGGTCTGAAACCAGACTGGAGCAATTCATAAATGTTATTTGTCTTCAGGAAAGCATTCAGTTGTAGGGAAACACATTTTTCTACGATTTTTGAGAGGAATGGGAGGTTCGATATTGGCCTATAGTTGTTTAAAGTGTCTGGATACAGATTAGATATTTTTAAAATAGGCTTAATTTCCGCAATTTTTTGTGAGTTTGGTACACATCTGGAGGAAAGGCAGCAATATATTATGTTTAACATTGGCTGACCTAGCACCGAAAATAGCTCCTTGAGTAATTTAGTTGGCATCGGGTCAAGCTGGCAATTTATGGGTTTAAAACTAATTACAAATTTTGTGAATGTGTCGAGCGATACGAGATCGAAAAGTTCCAGTGTCCCCATTGACACCTGGTCAGGCAGGTTCAGGACATTCTCAAGACAACTGAGATTTTGGGGACTGTAATTATTTGAGGAGCCAGTTATTTGTTTTCTAATGGTGATGATCTTTTCATCAAAAAAGTTAATGTATTCATTACAGCTAAAGTGAAGACCCACTTCACTTGTTGAGTGTTGATTTTTATTTAACTTTGCAACTGTATCAAAGAGAAATTTTGGATTGTTTTTGTTCACCTCAATCAGGTTGGAGAAATACGCTGATCGAGCAGATGTGAGTGCTTTTCAGTATTTAAGTGTGCTGTCTATCCAGGCTAGTCTGAATACTTCCAATTTGGTGGAGTGCCACTTTCGCTCCAATTTTCTGGAGGCTTGCTTTAGTACTCTAGTATTTTCTGTGTACCAGGGAGCAAGTGTCTTGTTGCGTAATTCTTTTGTTTTAAGTGGTGTATCCATATTTAAAGCATTTTGCAGTGTTGACTTACATTAGATCGTTTGCGGATTCATTTTCTTTGTTCCTGATGAGCAAGCTTGGAAGAATATCAAGAAATCAATTTGTAGTCCAAGAATTTATAGTGCAGCTTTTGAAACTCATTGTTTGCGGAGCGAGTAGCCTTCTTGTTTTACGGTAAATGTAATAAGACAGTGATCCAATATTCCAGGATTTACGGGGGAATTTATTAGATCTAAAATCTCTATTTCTCATGACAGGACTAAATCTAAGGTATGATTGTGGGTGTGCGTTGGACCGGAGACATGTTGGATTAAACCCATTGAGTCAATTATGGCTTCAGAGGGTAAATGATGGTAGAGGGTAGATGATGGTCTTGAGGTGGGACAGCATAAGATACTCAATAGACTATAACCACAGAGTTCAGGATGACTGGTCTTTAGTCATTAAGTCCTGTGATCCTTGGATTCTTGGGGACTGGAATGATGGAGGACTTGAAACAGGCTGGGATGCAGAATATCTCCAGTGTGGTAGATGTCCGTAAAGACCTCAGAAAGCTGATCTGCACAGTGAGTGCAGAACATGGTTTGGCATTGTCCTACTGATATAAACAAGTCCTTCCCTGAAAAATACATCATCTGGATGGATGGATTTGTATGTACCACCTGTATATATTGTTTATCATTCATGATGCCTTCACAGAAATGCAAGTCACCAAATATACTAATGCACCCGCATACCATCTCAGATGCTGGCTTGTGAACTGTGCACTGATAGCATGCCAGATGGTCGGAGGATGTGGCATCCATGATTCCCATAATCACACATTTTCATTTGTCCGACCACAGGACAGTTTTTCACTTTGCCTCAATACATCTTTATAGAGCTGGGGCCCAGAAAAGGCGCCGGCATTTTTGGAAGTTGTGTATGTATGGTTTCTTATTTTCAGGGTAGAGTTTTAACTTGCATTCGTAGATGCTGCAGCATATTGTGTTCACAGACAATGGTTTTTGGAAGTGTTCCTGAACCTATGCAGTGGTATCCACTACAGAATCGTGTCTGTTTTTAATGCAGTGCCGTCTGATGGCCCAAAAGTGGGCTTGTTCATAGTGTACAGCGATCCTCCGGGTTCTCTGAATCTTTGTGTATCGTAGATGATACGAACCCTTTATTCTTTGCAATTTTACATTGTGATGTATTATTCTTAAATATATATATGTATAAATGTGGCAAAACAGTGTATATATGAGGATCGCTACAGATGTCAAATCGCTTCAGTGAATTTTTAAGAGAGGTAAAATCAAATTGTGACCTGTTTTAATAGCACAGTAATGGTTTTACTCATCATAATATTGTTTTATTCTGCATTATAAAATTTGTATTAAACACATTAACATTTGCATTTGTCAGTGGCCTAAGTCACTACAGTATTTAATGTTAGATGATTTGCATTAAGTGGTCAATATTTTAGTTAGATCCTTTTGGTTAAGTTATCTATCTCTCTCTCTCTTTCTCTGTGTCTCTGTCTCTCTCTCAGGTGTTTGATGGTAGTGGTTCATTCCTGTCCTATATCAACACGTCTGCAGACCCTCTCTATGGTCCTCAGGGCCTGGCCCTCACCTCTGATGGCCATGTGGTGGTGGCCGACTCCGGGAACCACTGTTTTAAAGTCTATCGTTACCTACAGTAGCCCACACACACACTCTCATCCACAGTACGGACTGAATGGTGTCTGTTCTATTCCTAAGCTCTGCCACCCATAGCTGTGCCATACAGAACCTCCTGCTTGCTGTTCACCGTGTTGGTTGTCTTTGTGGCCTCTAATTACCTCTGATCTTTAACCTTGTCCACCACTGACCCATGTGGAGTCCATAAAAAACGGTATTTCCTCAGAAACAGTTATTTTCTGATACCAGGCCTAGTGAAGAGAGAAAAGAAGGAAAAGAGGTAATGTGATGCAAGTGGGTGGGAAAACGATTGTTATCTCTGTGGATTGTTGGAAGGAGATTGACCAACTAGTTTCTGACCATTAATATTCCATACTAATAATTACGTTTTGGATTTATGGAGTGTAAACTGATCCCATGGCTGTACTTAGGGGAAGTCTCAGAATGGAGCTGGTAATGCAACATTCCTTATGTTTTTTGGGATCTTGCTTGGGATTATGAAAAATGGGTGTCATAGGTTGGAACCTTCCTTCCTTTTGTTATTTATTGTTGTGACATGGCACTTGTAATGTAAAACTGGAAGACAATGTTTCGTGAAATGAATATGAAGTATGAAACTTGTTTCTGCAATTGGTTTACTATCACCTCTGTCTATTGAAATATGTAAGACTCCAGTTAAATAAAAATTAATTGCCTGGAGTTTGATAATTGACAAGCTGCTAAAATATTTGCCTCACTATCTTAAATTAATCAGACAGTTTCTCTTTCTTGGCATCTAATGATTAATATATGTAGCAGTGCTAACTAATATCCTGAAATAGATTAATAAATAAAAGTTATACATCTCTCCTAAACTCACCTGTTTAGTTTCATATATAGGACCTTAAACATGTCTGGCATTTGTATGAACAAGTGAATGCCACACTCTTAAACATTACTACAAACATTTGTGAAACATTCCTAAATGTTCGCAAAATGCTATAGTGTAATTTTTTAATTTGCGCCAATGGTAAAAAAAAAAAAGTTTTATTTTTATTTTTCATATACAACACACCACCATCTACACACCACCAGTTGACAGGAAAATCGCTGCTCCATAGCAGATTACTATTTTAGCTCATACACAATAATAGATGATGCATTGCGATGTACTGAAAATGACGTGTGTGCGCGCATTCATGCGATCCACATCTACATGTACATGAAAAAGGTTCAATTGAGCTCAGGTTCATTTTATGTTTTTTGTTTGTCCCCTAACACTCACACACCTGATTCAAATTAAAGACTTGATGATAAGTTGATTTTGTCAATAATGTGTGTAAATAGTGGGCCAAAATTGTAATCAGATGTGTGTGCTTGTGCAAAAACATGCACCACTTGGTGTCCCCAGGACCAGGATTGAGAAACAGAGTTAAGGTTAGATTTAAGGCTAAGGATTAGGGAACATTGATTTCTGGGTCAGTCAAATATTTGTGTGTTTGTTAACTAAATGAATGTCATATAATAAAGCAGGGCAATTCAAATTCAGTCCAGGATGGCCGAGACAGTTTTGGTTTTCATTTCTAATAAAACGTATACAGACTTGCAAACCCACTGAGTGAAATTTGCTGCCAGTTAAAAGCAAAAATCTTAAGTGTTTGGCTGAAGTAGCCCTGCAATAAGGGATACTTCACAGTTAGCTATGTGTTGTTCACTTTCAATTAGTCCTGCAAATACACTATGTAGTTTTCTGTGTCGTTCTTACTACTCTGCACTATAAGCCATTTTAAAACTTTGTGAAGAACAGCAATGGAAATTATATAACAAAATTGAACTATTGCTTCCCATCCTCCATTTTTGTGGTCTTTTGTCTATGTTCACAAAATGGAGTGATTCTACTCAAATGTAGTATTCGGATACTGTAGCAGACATTGAAATTACAAGAAATATACAATGGCTTATGATTTGATGTGAATAAACTGCACTCTTTGTAATAAAAAAATACATTAAATTGTAGGTTCACACTTTGAAAAACACCCAATCTAGATTGTAAAGCACTTGGCTCTCTACATTTCATAACGTTCATCTTTTTGTATTTTCCCATGTTCTGTCATTTGTTGTTTTCGTCAATGTTGATGCCTGTAATGCCAAATGGAAAAGTGCCCATATCTGCATGCTTTTATTTAGGTAGCAAGTGTGGTATGCGACTTCAAGGTTGTATACATTCCACCCGTATGTGTATGTAAACCATTTATTTTGCCAACTGTATAGTTTGAATTTAGGAACTGTTATGAATGTCAAACCCATTGTTAATATTAGGCACAGATTTAGAATTGCACTCTCCAACTTCACACAACACTGTTAAAAACTGCTGTGCTATTGTCTTACTGCACTGTCAGAATTTTAGTCCGATAAAGCCAAACACATATGCTTACAGTGTGAAAAACAATTTTTGGTCAAGTTTGACATTTTCATAATTGATGTTAATTTTCTCTATGTACATTACAGAAATAAATCATTGCGTTCTTGGAATCTATTTTTGGTCACTTCAATAAATCAAAGAGTCTGTAGAATTTGTTTAGATGTACATCTAGCCTCTAATCTGAGGTTGTCTGTGGGGAAATGCAGAATTCTATGGTCTAATGAATCCCCTCTGCGACACACATTTTCCACAAAGTCCTGTTGTCGTGACAGTACTGTACATTTCCTAATTAGACAGTAGAGGACGCCATTGTAAAATGCATTCGATCTATCCTTCCTACCTATTATAAGTGTTGCCAGATGGGAAAGTTTCCTGTAAATTGGGCTATTTTTTATGTTAGCGTGCGGGCGAAAATGTGTGGTTAAACTGAGACATAGGTTGTCACAGGTCTAGCGAAATGTTTGTGACAAGTGTAATTGCATGATTCCAAATATTCAGTTAGTGAAAAGAATGCAAAAACATTTTACAACTACAAAAACGAATTACAAGTTAGCAAAGGTTTTTACGAATAGAAAACTTTTGTCGCTGTTTTACATTCATATAAATAGACTTGGGTGTGTCAATTTACAGATAGGATTGTATATGGTAAAGATATGTGCGAGTTTTTTGTGCAGTCTGCGGGTCATTTCGGTACAGTCTCTAAAGTTTGGCAACCCTGCATATAACCCTCCCTTCCCTTGTACCCTTGTTGACAAGTTAAACTACCGCGGGAAATTCATTACTTGTTGCTTAGTCCATGTGGGTAATTTACATGGGAAAATGGTAAGTTAAAAACACATTTTTACAGTCAGTCTCTTCACTCCAACTCATTTGCACACTGGCTTCGGCTAGAAATTAGCTATGTAATACAGATTGCTAGACCGCTGTACATAACGTTAGCTCATTTAGGCTACATTTTCGCTAGTATCAGGGCACCTTGGCGAAGCAAGGCAAAACAAAGCGGTTGTTATATCCAAATGCAATGTAAACTTGCTATTTTGTTTTGTATTGAGATATATGGGGGCACGTCATTTTGTCATATGTATTGCATTGTTTTTCCAGTCTAAAAAGAAAGGTCTCAGCCTTGAGGAGAAGAGGACTCGCATGATGGAGATTTTCTTTGAGACCGTGAGTTAATAGCGACATTGAAATTTAAGTTTGACACGCAGTGGGGTACAGTAATCCACTCCACAATCACACCTTGAAATACCTGTCTATATGGTTAAAATGTTTCAATTGGTAAAAATAGAACGACAACACACTATTATATAGGTACATACATATTCATTTGATTGGAGATAGGGTTATATTGCTATATAACCGCTATTAAAACGGGCACCTGCACTTTAGATGGCCAAATCAGCCAGTGGACAAAATGGACATACGTGTCTAGAACACATCTGCCTAGATTTTCATGAAACATGCAGCCTACACTTATTGGCCACTATTGGGTACTGTCCACCTGTCTACTATGGGTAGGACCTACTGCTATCTTCCAGAACAGCTATTGAAAATGGGTTGCATTCCTTAGGCATTCAATGCCAATTCAGTAGAATCATTAATTCCAGGACAGATTTTCCTGCCACACATTCATTCTGCAAAACTTGATCTGTAGTATACCTACAGATGTTGTACGTACTTCATGAAAAAGTACCACTGATTACATCGGTGCTTTCATAACAGGACCAGAATTCTGCAAGTTATTGCAGATATCCACTATTTAAATTTGATTAGCTTTTGAACAGTTTGAGCAAACAGCTATTTTGAACCCTTAAATTAAAGGTAGGTTCTAAGGTGTCATCTGTTTCTATGATGTGCCCTAGCTGTGTAGATTGGATGGGAATTGTCACTGCGCAGCCATTGTCAGGTTTCTCCAGTGATGTTCGGTCAGGTTCAAGTCATTGTTTGGGCTGGGCCACTCAATGATCCTCTCAACCTGTCACAAAGCCATTCCTCATTTATCCTCTCAGACCCTTCACAAAGCCATTCCTCATTTATCCTCTCAGACCTGTCACAAAGCCACTCCCCAATCATACTCTCAGACCTGTCACACAGCCACTACTGCCTTGTCTATGGTCCCACCATCATGCTGCACCATAGATGGTATTGGCCATGTACAGAGCGGTTCCCTTTCTGCTCCAGACGTGATACTTAGTATTCAGGTCATTCAGGAAAAATAGTTATATTCTGCTTTCATTAGACCAGAGAATCTTGATTCTCTTGGTCTGAGAGCCCTTTAGGAGGGTTTCATGCAGGCTGCATTTAACTGAAAATAAGCTTCCATTCGGTCCCTCTACAATGAAATCTTGAATGGTGGAGTGCTGCAGAAGTGGTTTGCCTTTTGGAAGTTTCTAGTGTCTCCACACAGGAACTCTGGGGCCCTGTCACAGTGACCATTGGGTTCTTGGTCACCTCCATGAGCGAGGTCCTTTACATCCAGTTGCTAGCCGTGAGGCCAGGAATAGTGTTGGTGATTTCAAACTTCTCTTTAATGAAACCACTGTGTTCTTCAATGCAGCAGAAATATTGTGGGTCCCTTACCCTGATATTGTGATTGCCGTTTTAGGCTTCATTAGCATTCTAGCTGCAGGATGTTATTAAAGCTGTGCGAACTCAGAGTATCTTTAAAAAAAAAAAAAAAGCTATAGTAGAAATATATGTCAATATAGTTAACAATCTAGTCCGTTACATTGTTGTTCTGGTCTGTTCATTTTTACAGACTAGATTGTGAACTATATTGCTTTGTTAATTTCAATGATGGCTTTTATTTTGAAAAAGAAAATCTGAGCATGGTCAGCGTAATATCCTGCTGCTAAAATAACGCTAATGAAGCCTTGTTTGGCCATCAGTACCCAGATCTTTGCGTTTACATAATCATGTCTCTGAGCCCTATGTGCAATTCCAGCCTCATGGCTTTTTTTTTTCTCCGACAATGATCAATAGAGTACATCTGAGATTAATTTCAATATTTGATATTTGCAACCAACGATTAACCTTGACAACACTTTGTTTTGCTCTGCACATGGAAGGTATATAAGTAAACACTGTCTGTTGGTTTATTACTGCCAGCTTAAAGATTAAAACTAGCTTATTCACATCTGTAATTATGTTAAAGGCTTACCCCGGTTTTTGGTAGTCATATACATTTTCCATGCCCTTTATGATTTGAAGGGAAACCTTCAGACTTCCCTGTCCTTCATAAGACAATGTTAACACTGCATGCACTTATTCATGTTTAGAGGTTGTTTTCTCTTGTGACCCGATTGAAAACCGAGATTAGTATAGGACCGTTTGGCTAGTTGTCTAACTTTTATTGAGTTGATATTTGTTTCTTTTTCTCACCAGAAAGATGTGTTTCAGCTGAAGGACATGGAGAAAATCGCTCCTAAGACAAAGGGAATAAGTGAGTAATGCTATTTTGAGATGAAAAAGATGGGAATTCTAAATGTTCCTAAAAATTCTTCAATTTCCCTTTAACACTAATGCGCATTTTTTGCTCATTGACGCTAAATGGGTCCAAAATCTTTCAGACCGCCATACAGAAATTCCCAGATGTTTTTGCCCTCTAAGTTAATGTTTTTTTTAGGTTGAGCATTCCACGCATTCTTTAAGTAGATCTGCGTCATGCACATGCAGCCTGTGTCAACACAGAAAGTTGTCTTTGTGCAGCCAGAACCTCACAATGATACAGTAGTCCTAGTGTTGCTGTAATGGCAAGAGTCTTAACCATCAAGGTTTAGTCAAAATTCAGGCTTTTGCAGAGAGATGATACACAACTGCAAAAAAAACAGTATATACCAACTCATCAAACGTCTGTATGACAAAACAACTGGTCAGAATTTGGTTATATGGACTTGCATTACATTCTTTTCACATTGTGTTTATGACAAAAAAGTGCAGAAACTGAGATAAAGAGCTATGCTGTTTGGGGTACTATTTTTTTCTTTCTTTACGGTGTGGAACTTCATTTGGGGAAACTTGATCAGGCTGCCTGCTACTGATTAAAAGCACATGTTTTTAAAGGTCCTGCTCTGGCATCGTGATGTAGTTACTGGGGCACGGGGAAGTGGAGATGAGCGGGGCGGGTATTTAAAGGACTGTGTGATACACAGCAGTTCCAGCAGACACAAGGGAGGGAACTAATGCGAGGGGTAGGAGAGGAGCTTTAAGTAGTGTGGGCCCTCTTTCTAATACATTTGAGATTCATTTATTATTTGCTTTTATTTAGTATATATATTTCACAAACATGAATTATATGAACTCATAGATACCAAATGTTTGGAGAGTAATGTAGCATAATTGTTAGCTTACCACAATTCCAGGAATGTAGCCAACTCCTCTCAGATGTTGGGGGTTGGTCCTTTACTCTCTTACAAAGCTATAGTCTGACTAAAAGATTCTATCTACTTCCTCAATTTCTGTTCTGTTGCTGCATAGAAATGTATACACTATGTCTCAGCGGTAAAGCACTTTAGCTATGATGGTACAGATATGTTGCTGTGCGACAACAGGAGGTTATTTTGACACAACAGAGCTGTTTTATTCTGCAAATGTTACCGACTTTGCAAAACGGCATTAGCACATGAATTGAAACCAGTACAATGAATATATGACATAAAAGTTTAATACTCGCCACATACCAGTTGCTGTAGTTCTGAATATTTCAAATATATTTTGTAGTATTCATTCATAAATCTGATAAGACAATGTTTCTATCCACTTCAGAATGAACTGTGTTTTAGCTTTATGTGGATGCAACATCGATGACATCAACACACATGAGCCAGCTCCAGTTGCAGCCATAAATACTAACCCTAACACTATCCCTACCATGTTTTTCTGATGAGGTGGTGTACTTTGATTTAACTTGATTGTATTATTCAATAACTAACTTATAGTAGTGCATACTACACTAGGTAGTTGAGTAAACTAACTAATGCCTAACTTATATCTGGTCAGTAGTTTATTTACCGCTATCAATAAAATACACAATACAAAGTGAAATTAAATGGACAGGTGATTCATCCACAGAACCGCCTAAGGATGATATTCTTCTGGTTCCATTTTTTGTGCAGGTCCTTGTGTAAAGAATGCACTGCAATTATGTCAGTCTGACCATATTGAATAAAAATATGTTGCCCAAATTTAGAGACATGCATTGGGTCAACTTCCATTCACCTCACGTTTCACTCAGGCTGAAATTGCAAGACCTGGCACAATGCCTACATATCTATTCCTCTATAGACAGTAGGATCATCATCACTGGAAACAGCTTCCTCTACACTGCTCAGTGCAGTTACTATTTGGATGTCAAAACAGGAACTGAAGTCTGATGTATCTGAGGAATATTAAAGCAAGCCAAACACACATTGACTGCATCAAGCTTCGATATCAAACACTATCCTCTTGTTTGCTGCAGGAAGGTTTTCTAACTATAAATCCCACTGCTCAATGGGAAAAGGTCCATCCGGGCAGATTATCATATAGTAAGTAGGCTCCATCAGCAATGAACATTTTCTAAAAGTCAGACATCCAACACTTGCCTTCATGGCAGTAACGGCTGACATAAGGTTTCCCATTGTGTAGTGTTCTCCATTGTGGGTCCAAACGGATAAACATGCTAACGGCTGCATTAAGTCTGACACACGATTGGCCGTCTGAGGATCCATGTGGTGCAGGTGATTCAGAGGGTGAATAAAACCAAGTTGTTCAACACCAGCATTGCTGAATAAGCTCTTAGGAAGAAATGGGTCAAGGTGAGGCAGAACAGTCGGTTGTCTAGTTTAAATATTTGTGTCTGCTTTCACATCTTTAAATGTATAACCTTTACTGTAATTTCGAGCATTTTGCAATCCCCTTCCTGTGCTGTTTATTGCAACACTTAAGACATTTGTTTTACGTTTATATAGTTCTATACATTTTTAATGACCATTTATTACACTCTGAGTGAGCAAATAAATGCCCGCTTAGGTTTTTAAAATGGAACAACCGATCGTGATAAACAAGTTGCACAGTACAGATTAACACACATTGTGTTACACATTATAGTTTAACACGTTTTCTCCACATATTCAAGTGACTTGTACTACCCCAAACACACACACTTCCAATCAATATTATACATAAATATAGGAATGCATAATACTATTGCAATGAAGCAACAAAGGACTGGAAAAGTTGTGTAATGCAATAAAACACAGGTGGATTATCACAAAACGAATTTGTTCAATTGGGAACAGGTCAGTAGCACAAAAGATCATTCCAGGGTGGATGGGTCATCTATGGTACATAATATAAATACATTCTGAGAATCCTGATAAATCTTTGTATGTAAGGGACAAAGTCAAAAACCAATATTGGATGGCTGTGATCTTCAGACCCTCAGATGGCACTGTATTCAAAACAGACGTGATTCTGTAGTGAAAATCAGCCTATGGGCTCAGGAACACTTTTTCAAAAACCATCGTCAATGAACACCGTTTGTCTCTGCATCCACAAATTCAAGTTAAACTCTACCATGCAGAACTCTACCATGCAGAAGGAAACATATAAACCAGATCCAGAAATGACGCCACCTTCCCTGGGCCTGAGCTCATTCAAGACGGACTGAAGCGATGTGGAAATCAGTTCTGTGGTCTGACAAATCAAAATGTGAAAATGTTTTTGTGAATCATGGATGCCGTGTCCTACGGACTAAAGTGGAGAGGGTCCACCATCCAGCTTATCAGCGCACAGTTCTAAAGACAGCATCTGTGTTGGTTTGGGGTTGCTTTAGTGCACATGGTACCATTAATGCTGAACCATACATGGTTCCAAATTATTATGTAAATGATATTTTTGACTAAATAGTCAATGCAAATGACACTCAGTATAATTTTCAAGTCATCAACCGTTATGGTATAAGTCAAATTTTATGAAACAAACCACACTGTTTGTATTACGCTTTTCAGCTTAGTAAGCACTTGTTTCATAATTCATCCTACGCCTGGACTCCTTGATACATGAAAAACAAAATTATGAAATAGAATTTGAATTGCAAAGTAAAAGGGTAATTAAAAGATTGCTCAAAGTAGTGCCTCGCAGTGGCATTTGCGGTCACTACTGGTTTATTTCTTTTTTGTTTTGCGAGGAAGCCAGTGTTTCCTGTGGAAAATGACTCCATGAGCCTTCATTTTGTAAATAAAATAAGTTTGTAATAAAATCTAACTGTCATTTTAAAAGCTACACCCTCCTCTTTCCATGACGTTTCCTAAATGGGTGTATATTACATGTTCCATTTGTTCGGAATTCTAAACTCACAAATCGAAAACTATGTGTTGTGTTTTCCCAGTTTGCCAACAGCCCATGGCACTTAACGTTGGTACCTAATCACCCCTCACTGAATGCCTGATGTCAATGGATGAATGTGCGATACTCCCAGATGAATGATCAGAGCCTTGGTTGAGTTTGAATGAACTAAGAAATGAATTACAAGACATTCATGACCATTTAACAATTGAATTAGGCTATTGCTGAAACAACGGCTAATACAAATGATATAGGCTACTTAACAATTTAACTTATGTATCACACTTCAGCATTCTTGAGTAGGCTAATTTATCAAATGTAAATCTAAAATGTAAAACCAATTACCATTTCAACAAACGTATTAGGCTACATGTTACTGGTTTTATATTTGGAGAGAAAGAGAAACTAAATCGCACACGCATCCTATTATCTCTCTGAATTTTATCTACTTATTTTACTGAAGATTGAGATTCTACAAATCTATTAGGCAAAACAATTATTCAAAAAACTAAATACCAACAATATTCTTTACCACTATAACTATGCATTCCTCTGCAAAACCCTGGGAGAGACCTAGATAGACGTGCCATACACAGCCTATTCATTTTGGACCTTTTCTTTTTCAAATAACTCCTCGGTTATTCAAGAACTTATAGACAATTCATGTCACCTATCGATTGGCTGTGTAATTGTCATTTTGTATATTTGTAGGGCCTAATAATTTCGTTTTGCCAATTTCGTATGCTAATGACGAGAAATGGTGTTCGACTCTAGCTGTTAATATTTGTCTGAATGGCTTGGTGGTCCTAGTGTTAAGAAGGATTGAGGCCACTGTGTTCTTGTGCAATTTGAATGCTGCAGAATGTCTTGTTACCCTTCCAGAGACCTGTGCTTCTATAATCATGTCTTGGAGCTCTAAAGACAATTCCATACCTGTAGGTAAAATTCCTTACATGCGTAGTTATAACTATACTATATTAATTCAGATCACAGCGTGTACCAACCGTACGGTACAGTTACGTGTACTGTTACATTCCTATTTAAGTGTCTTGTTAATCACATCTGGACATCTGCACTGCCATTTGTTTTAATGTTGATAGTTGCAGAACAACAATGAAAACATCAAGTCACCTTCAGCATCACCAGCTCTTGTTCTACAGAGAGAGATATTTAGATATACGTTTTGCAAATTTCAAATAAAATGTTATGTAAATGTTTGAAATTATTCTAATGTATTTGTCTCTCGGTATCCCTCGTCATTTTCTCACCATATGTATTGTACAGTATACTATATGCCTGCTGCTTGGTATCATGAGCACATTTTGTTTTGCTTGGTTATGCACATTGGCTCCCTATCTTTATAGAAACTATATAGTTGTGCTCAAAAGTTTGCGTATCCTTGGAGAAATGGTTTATAAAGCTCTGGAAAAATGGAAGAAATAGGTTCCTCACTCAAAACTTTCCTTGTCAACTTTTTTGGAAAGGAAAGAAAAAGGTACAGTGGTAAAATAAATCTGGAGCTGTATATTTACCATTTGTAAAGAAAACATGAGTGATCAGGCAAAACACATGTCTTTCATTTCTTATGGGATTCACATTCAACTGTAGGTCGACTGTTAATCACATAACATTTTTATTCTGTTATAAACACAATATAACAGAATGGCAAAATCATAAAACAAAACATAGTATCTACATACCCTTAGTTCTTAATACTGTGTATTGCCCCTTTTTAGCATCAATGACTGCATGTAGTCTTTTGTAATAGTTGTCTATGAGGCCCCAAATTCTTGCAGGTGGTATAGCTGCCCATTCATACTGGCAAAATGATAACCAGGTCATGCAAAATCTTTGGTTGTCTTACATGATATCTCCCCAGAATGGCAAGATGATATAAAGGTCAGGAGACTGTGATGGCCAGTCAAGAATCTTCACTTTTTTTCTGTTCTAACCACTGCATGTTCATCTTGGCCTTGTGCTTAGGGTCATTGTCGTGCTGGAAAGTCCAAGAGCATCCCATGTGCAGAAGAACGCAAATTGTCTGCCAGTATTTGATAACATGCTGCAATAGTCTTGCCATCAATTTTCACCAGATTCCCTGTGCCTTTAGAGCCCCCTACAAACTCTACTCTGACCTTCTCCGATGGGTTTTGAGACAGAGGTGAATAGAGGATGCGAACAATTCATGCAATATTAACTGAGGAAGTCCCTTGGCCTTTCCCCCTGTGTGCAGCACCCATGTCAGTGAAAGAGGTCCTTCAGAGTCTGGTGGATGACAACATGGTTGACTGTGAGAGAGTGGGCACATCCAACTACTACTGGGCCTTTCCCAGCAAGGCTCTACATGCACGGAAGCATAAGCTGAAGGAACTGGAGAAGCAGGTGATTATTAAACAGATTTATTTTGGCATAAGCCACTTTTTCGCAAACTGTCCGCTGTAGCATGTGTTGGGATTGGAGCCATTGCTGTTTTAGCAGTTCTCTTGTCAGGACTAATGCTGTGTAATCGTTTCATTTTTTATCATCACAATATAATGAAACAAATGATTTCCCTTAGTGTTTTATTTTGTGGGTGATCGGAAACCGGTTTTAAAGATTTTCAGCGTTCAGACCAAATCAAATCTAGAGTTCACCCTCTAACCCAGCAAAAGACTATCAGTGTATTGACATGCAGTTGGGCAATATTACATTTCCATCCAAACAGGAAGACATTTTATACAGCTCTTACAGACGAAGCCATTTCTCATACTTAATTAAAAAATATATATTAAAAAATATATATATTCAGGAAATAAACCAGAGCGTACTGGCCAACGACAGTTGCGAACCATGATGGCTTATGATTGGGTGTTTGATTGGCAGGGGGCTTGGCAAGATGGAGCGTTTGCTCCATAGACTAATGATGAGGGCAACATAATCACACAAATGTACAGCCCCCACTCCTCCTGACCAGTGAAGAGGGCTGGTTGGCCAAAGACTGGTAAGATCCCAAACGTGATACCGGGACAACTTAAGACAGGGAAGGTCATGCATCTGGCCACATCGCACATACTTGAGGCACGTAACTCTGAATTTACACTCACGCGGTGTGTTGAACAAAGTGCAACATGTATGCTCTCCAGGTCTGGGAATATTGATGGGGTGTGAGTTGGAGTGGGTGCAGTGGGGCTCTGACTGTGCCATATCATTGACAAACTGGGTCTGTCTGGCTCTCAACGGGTATATGCCTCGGCGGCATGCACCTTATTTTGAACCCGTGGGAAGCACGGACTAGGATGGTGTGGAAAGTTTTATGGGAAGTTGAGTGCGTGCCTGCGTGCACGTGCAAGCATAGATAAAGAAGGTCATTGAAATTATGTAAATCCTGACTTGACAGGCTCATAACTGATCTGCCCCCCGAAAACACATGAATTACCAGACAATCCACTACCAAAAGTTGTAATAATTGTTTTTCAGAAAGGATGGCTTATTCATTCAAATGTTACATCTGTCACTTCTAATAAAAAATTACCCAACTTTAGTTTTTTGCCGGATCACGTGGAGCCGGCTAAGAAGAGCGGTTGTCTCTTACTGACTGACTGACTGCCTGAGTACCCCTTGTTAAATAGCGTAATGCAAGGGTGTCAAACCGGTTCCACGGAGGGCCAAGTGTCTGCAGGTTTATAGTTTTTCCTATAAATTGGTTCCCAGTTCAGACCTAAACAACCAGGTGAGGGTAGAAACTAACCAGTGAGTGACCTAATTAATCAATCATGTACCAAACCTGCAGACACTCGGCCCTCCATGGAACCGGTTTGACACCCCTGGCGTAGTGGTTAGCGAAGCAGACCTGCAACTTATTGGTCCCGTGTTCAGAATTTTTCTGGCATGGAAAATTCATCATCAGTCTTGCTTGAATTTTCTTAATTTGTATGAATATAGGAAGATTTTAGATACTAGTAAGCCTATTGCTGGCTAATAAGTTGTTAAAACAGACAGTGGCAAAAGCCGTACAGTTCATAGACGCTATTATGGAGACACATTTAATAAGAAACGTTGGTCAGTTTAACACTGCTCAAAGGTGTCTAGCGACTACTGAAACGTGTAATGCCGTGGTGTAGTGGTTAAAGACAGTCTTTCATGTGGAAGACCTAAGTTGGAATCTATAGAGGGCAATGACATTTATTCATTTGATTTGTGGGCTGCAATAAAACCAGTTATCCAGTATTGCAACTATTTCTGGGACATTCCACGATTCTCATGTCTTTTCACTTGATGAAAAAGTTACTTATCGTCACCTTAATGAAAGTTATTGTATCCATGTCATTCACAAATGAAAGAAAAAACAACGTGGTTATGCCATGAAATGAAATAGCTTTGGCAGACTCGCTAGCAATTGCTAAATTCTTAACTATTCCAGTAAGTTATTGGATACTTGTAAAGCCTATTACTGGCAAATAAGCTGTTAAAACGGCCAGCGGCAAACACCATACAGTTCATAGATGCTATTGGCAGTGGAGGTAAACTTAGTATGAAACGTTACACAGTTTATCTGTATCAATATCATTCACGAATGGCCAATTATCTATTAAAACAGTCAATGGCAAAAGAGGATTTATTCATGGTAGACACTAGAGGCTATACTTAACACATGTCAAATATACATATATATTCCACGTGGACGACCTGGGTTTGAATCTTGAGAGCGCAACACTTTCTATTGAGGGCTGCATGAACTAGGCTTGCCTGGTTTAATACTTTACAGTGATTAACTCAATTACCATTTGTCTCAGTTGTGCATTGCTTTATTGCAATTCGTTTTAATGCAATGCGTCTTTGCGATTGTAACCTAGCCATACTTCAGTTTAAGTCACTACCCCATGTTACCAGATTTGTATTAAAAACTATCTATATTGAACAAATATTTAAAAACAACTTAAACAGATTTTCGTGAGCCCAGGTTGATATTTGAATTGACTGATATGCCAATAATGTTATTTGTCCCAAATTTGTGTATTTCTACTGTTTGTTATAATATTAAACTGCAGTCAGATCCTGTTCAGATGTCAAGCACGCTATTGTGTCTTTCAGATGGTTTCCTGACAGTTTGCTTATGAATTCTTCAGTTGTGTTGACCCAGAATTTCATCCGCTGCCAATTTTCGAGTAACACGCTTCATTACAAAGGTTGTTCTTATCTGATTACAAACTCAAAGACGCCGCCTGATTGCACTTACTGCAGTTACCCTGTGTTCCACATGACACCGCTAACTGCAAGCAGTAAAATTCGAACTCTGCTAGTCAGGGGCCCAGAACCAACTATACCGTAATTCCCCATTTATAAATCGCACCATAATATAAACCACACCATTCATTTTATAGCTTTGTGTGTATACAAACCTGAGTCTTAACGACACCCATATATAAACTGCAACTTCCCCAAAACGGTCTTTGTCCAATCCTAACTTAGCAACCGGTCACTACATGACGGTCATTATTTGTGCTAACGTGACCATTAATGACTAACTTCTTACCACTACTGCTAAGTTAGTTAGCTAGATAGCTAGCTTGTTACATCGGTGCACTTGTAGGCTTAACTTTAACAGGCACTTTTGTGCTGAAGTTGACAGGATGATGTTGACTGAAAAATAGTTCAATAATAGCTATATAAACAGAATTTACCTGGGAAGTGCAAGAGCATGACTGGTCCACGAGGCAGTGCCGGTTGCGTTTGGGGGTTTCTCATTCTGTGATTGGGGTCTGTTTGCTTGTTTCACTTATTGTGTCCCATTCCTTGTTTATCTAAATATTGTGAACATATCCTTCCACTTTCATATTGCAATTCCTAAATCTGGAGTATATTGCAGATGTATAGCTCCTAAAAGAATCACTTACATTGACCGGTAATTGGCTACTTTTCTCTTCCGTGCTTGGCTGTTTACAGTAGTTGCCGCTTACAAAGAGCTGCAGCTTGACGGGCGTAGAAACAGTAACTAAGATTTGCAGAAGGTCATTGTACTAATTACTATTAAACATCTGTCATTGGGCGCTAACAAAATTAATTTGGTAAAATATGTTTTTTAAAACCCTGCAACGCCAGTTGTATCATATTACATGAGTTTCTGAGACCTCTACGTTGTCAAGCAATCATCTGTGAAGGTTTTGAAAATGTATTCTTGTGTATTAGCCGCACCCATGTATTAACGGCTGTGGTTGTTAATGTTTTCAAAATCCCATGTATAATTTAACATATTTTGAATATAGGTTTAAGCTGATTAACTTTTTTTTTTCTCATTATGATCAAGGAAACCAGGAAACAGGAAACAGGACTTGTGAAACCGTGCCTTTTGGGTATCTGCATTTTGCGCTGTGTAATGTCTTTTGATGCATCCCCTTTTTTCTTTTTTGCTGGGATTTTATTTTCTCTCCTACCAAGGTCAATTTCTATAGATTGAACGGTGGTTCATTCATACAGCCAACAGCCTCTTTCATCCCAAACACCAAACATTCTCTATTGGGTTGATGCCTGAAGACTTTGCAGATCACTAAAATTAATTGATCTGGGGGTTGTCAGAGCAGGCAATGTTTTTCCGGTCAGTTGTCCAGTGCTGATGGTTGTGCTGATGGTCCAGTGCTGATTCCTGCGCGTCCCTGATTGGGGCGTAACTGAGATTGTGTTCTGCAAGCAACCGTTGGACAGCACCATTATGTCGGTTTATGGCCCAACTTAGATTGCTGCACCTCTCTACAACTAATTCTTTGGGCAATGGCGGACTCGCTATCCTAAGAAGAACCGCTCACGGTGGTGTTGTGACAATTCACAAGCAGCTGTGAGAATTGTCACTTGAACAGCTGGTGGTCCTCTAGTTAGCATCTCCTCCTCACAATGACACACTCCCCCCAGATGGTGCGAGGGCGGGCATATAAATAAACAGCTTCTGGTCGCAAATGGTGCCACTAATGCGGCTACCCACGTGTGGTCTGTTATCAATGAGACAGTAACATGGTAACCCTCCCACCTCTCCTTCTATAAGCAGTATCAAAAGCAGGTGACATTTGGCTGTTTTATTGTGCATGTTTTATATCAGTGGAGTTGTCGATCACTGTTTGAACTTGTTTACAGTACAATATGATTACAGTACAGTATGGTGTGGGTGTCTTAAACACAAATATGCAAATATCAATGACTGTGTCCCATATGGTACCCTTAAGGCTTTTGAAAACCATTTAGGAGACACTGAGTGAGAATTTGAGACTGGAAGAATAGATATTTCTATGGAGGAAAAGGTGACAGACATGCTTCGTTCAGTCGACTTTTGATTAGAAGGGTTGAAATTTGTTGCTGTCTCTGGTTAAGAACGTGGGTCTCCCATGTGAGAGGCTGTGACTTTAACCTCTATGCCACACATATGCAGTGTGTTGGTTAGGGGCAGAGTGTTGGTTAGTATTGGTAAGTACTTTGCGATAAGATATATCACGATACACATGTTACGATTCAGTTCATCACGATTCATCACGGTTTCACTTTGGAATCACGATACTTCCTGAACTTTTAAAGAAATCCAAATATTATTTGAGATTATATACTATAAAGGACAATCTTTAGCTAATACATATGAGCTACCCTTAATAAAAAAAGAACCAGTCAAGAACTTCTAAATTTATACAATTCTAGAATGCTGCTGTTGATTACTGAAAATTCTCAGAAGAAATCATATATCAAACAGGATATTTCAAATCCTATTCAAATTACAATTACATGTTAACTTTGTTTTAAAGAGCACTTACTCTTCTTTTAATTTGTCAACAGCTTAATGTTACTTATTATAGCATTACTGATATCGTTGTCACTTGATTAGGATGATGCCCGGCATTACACAACATTACTGCTTCTTGGCTAGCTAGTGAAAGTGACAGCTTGTTGCTGCACAAGTGAAACATTGGCGGGCAGACAACTCTATTTTAGACAGACTAGCAATGGCATTTTCTATATTTGAATGAAATCAGAAGAAACATGAGAAATCAACCAATATATAAATCGCTACAATATTGTGAATCAAAGAATCATGATTTTACATTAAATCGTTGTATTGGCACAGCGCTACTGTTGGTATGGCCTCTCAACAATAGATCATTTTGTCAGACACATTTTTTTATTTCACTAGATACCATTAAGCATTGTATTAAACTTACTAACATTTCTTATTAAGTTTACTTCCACCACAAATGGCATCTACAAAATGTATGGCTTTTGCCACTGGCCGTATTAACAGCTTATTAGACTGTATCTAGTAACTTACTTATTGGAATAGTCATAAGAATTGAGCAATTGCTAGCAAGACTGAAGATGAACTTTACACTTCCAAAGCTAGTTAATTTCATGGAACGTTTGTTTGTCTTTAGTTTGTGAATGACATTGACACTAACTATCAATTTATGTGACGATAACTGACTTTTCCATCAAGTGAAAAGACTAGAGAATCTTGGAGACACCTCTGCTTTAACTGCGTGAGGGGTCGTGGGTTGCTGTATATTACCCAAAAAAGCATGCACGGATGTGTACTTCAAAAATCCACCAGAAATAGTCTGAATAAAACAAGACTTACTAGGCTTACTATAACATAGCTTTTTAAGGTTGTGGCTCGCAACGTTTTTGTCAAGCCTGATTAAATCCTAATGCATAATATACTTTGACTGCGGTGAGGCTCGAACACAGGTCCCCTGCATGGGAGTCCGCAACTCTTACCACTATTCTAATAAAGGGTTGTCAGTCACCCACTGAGTCACCCACTGAGTCACCCACTGAGTCACCCAGAGACATACGTTCTTGGCTGGTTTAGCTTACGTGGTATCCATGATTGTGACTGACTGAGTGACTTCGTGAGTGACTACAATCTCACACATACGTATTCCCTGATGGCATTGGCCTTTTTCAGCAGGATAATACACCCTGACACAAAGCAAATATTGTTCAGGAATTGTTTGAGGAGCACAACAACGAGTTCAAGGTGTTTCCCAAATTCCCCAGATCTCTGTCCAATCTAGCATTTTTGGGATGTGCCACGCAACATTAAAGGATCTGCTGCTAACATCTTGGTGCCAGACACCACAGCACACCTTCAGAGGTCTAGTGGAGTCCATGCCTTGACGGGTCAGGGCTGTTTTGGGGGCAAAAGGGGAACCTAGACAATATTAGGCAGTTGGTCATAATGTTATTGTTGATCAGTGTATATTTCAGGACATTCTTGTTTACTTTGATCATTATGTTCATTCATCACGCTGTGTGCGTTTGCTCGCGTGCACACGTGTGTGTATGCGTGTGTGCATTTTGTGTGTGCGCGTGTACGTGCACCTCAGTATGTATTCATGATGGGGCCAGATACACAGCGTTGCCTCTCTCAGGTTGCCTCAGTTTCAAAGGTGGGATCTTACCCATCTTTGGCTAACCTGCCCTCTTAACCTGCCCTCATTCTTAGCCCTTTATAAGGACTTAGGTACCGTCTGCACAGTTGAACATGTTGCGCAAGCTACTAGCAAACACCCTGAATAGAGTAATTGTTTGCATAAGATTCACACAAGATTATGTGTGTGCACATCAAGTTTGGGTTATTCAAGCTTTCCTGTCAAAGAAAACAAATGCCTGAGAAAAGGATAAAAAAAATCTTTACAAAAACAAGCATTTGTTAATTCATTATTATCCCCTGGCCATAGCATTCAGAGGCGAAGCAACGTAAAATGTCTCTGCAGCAGGCTGTCGACAAAGCCAAAGTAGGACGTCAAGATACAGTAAGTGAATTTACCTCCCAGGCCATTAATCTTCCATCTTTAACTTTGTCATTGAGATTGTCTCACACTGACATACTTATTTGTTAATGACATCTCAGGCCTAGTTTTTTGGAAAGTATGAAATTGAGTTTTTGCATTATTCTTGAGATCGCATCAGTTTATTATTGTACAATAAGTGTGTGTGTGGTTGTTTGTGTCTACCTAAAGGATGAAAGGGCGTCTTTGCTAAAGGAACTGTTTGCTCTGAGGGAGGAGAGGACCAATCTTAAGTCACAACTGGAGAAATACAGGGAGTGCGATCCGGAAGTGATCGAGGAGATAAGTGAGTAGCCTATGACCAGCAAAGATTGTCCAAATATTAAATCCTTCATCCTCTGGTATGCACCTCTTCTAATACTCACCACAATGACTTTAAATTGGTTTAGACACAAGCTAGAGAGACCATTTTACTGTACCAATCAATATGGCATGATCAATCAGTTCCAGAGAAAGAGGCCATTCCCGCATCCACTTGAGCCAGAGGCTTGTTTTTTATCAAAGATGTGCTGTACTCCCATTTTGTGTCTTGGAGACTTTGCCATTCTAGATACATTCCTATACATATTCGGATTGGCTCAAATTAATGAAGAGTGAATCCACTGAAACAAAAAGTGCCTCATCTGGACAGATGGCTTTCTCTGCAGAGTCCCATCAGGCCTTAATATAAGCCCAGAGACTCAGAGGAGAGTGCTGGACCGTGTCCAAAAGAGCTAATGCAACCAAACAGCCTATGCTAAATCTGCCCACTCTTAAATTTGGACCTGCTCTGTTGCATAGAAATGCAATGGATGGATAGGACCTGGATTTGGTCCAACATACAGATGGAGACTCAATAGATCGGACCTGGATTTGCGTCTTTGCTTTTGTGAGCAGCTGGCTAGGAGCCACCAAAACTTCCTGGTATTGTGCTAAACTAACAAAAAGCTACCTTTTCAAATTACACAGAGAAATTGTATCAACGAGTTTTTGTGGCCGGATAGATTGGACTAGCTAAAATCCCCAAATTCTCAAGTATACCTTGAAAGTCGTAGCGCATGTTTTATCCCTTTCCCAAATGAATGCTTCCCTGCTGCTATAGTCCAATATCTTTTCTTGCTCGTTAACTGTGCTTTCTTGACATGCTGTGTCTTAAAGCAGTGACTCTTTGTCTAAGCCCCTATGGCATACACAACACAGCTGAACCATTAACAATCCATCTGGGTGCTCATTTATAGACTGTACTTTCATACACCTCATAGTTGCTATGGGCAGCTCTAGTGATTGGCTATTAAGAGCCTAAATAGTGATTACTGTTGTAGTTTTAATGTGTGTGTTTCCTTCTGAAGCTGTCGTGTTACAACCCTGTTTCCAACAAAGTTGGACTGTGTAAAATGCAAATGAAACAGAATGTAATGATGCATAAATCATGTATCCCAAAATTTAATTGAGAATAGTACAAATACCACATCAAATGTTGAAACTTAGAAGTGTTATTGTTTTTGCAAAAATATAAGCCCGTTTTGAATTTGATACCAGTGACACGTTTGAAAAAAGTTGTGACAGGGGCATGTTTACCACTGTGTTGCATCACCTCTTCTTTTAACAATACCCTGTTAGTGTTCAGGAACTGAGGAGACCAATTGCTGTCGTTTTTAAAAGTGAAAAGTGAAATCTCATTCTTGCTTGCTCTAATGAGACTCATCAGACCAGACAGCCTCCTTCCACTGGTCCAGTTCCTATGCTTGTGTCCCCGTTGTTGGCACCTTCAACGGTGGACGGGGTAATCATGGGCACTCAGTCTAGTCTGTGGCCACACAGCCCTGTACGCAGTGCAATGCACTGTGTGTTGTGACACATTTCTCCTGTAATTATTATTAAAAGTTTCTGTGGCTGCCACAGTAGACCTCTAGGTATGGACCAGACAGAATAGCCTTTGTAGCCCTCATGCATCAATGAGCCTTGGGCGCCCAACACCCTGTTGTCGCTTTGTCCCTCCTTGGATCACTTTCTGTACTCACCTCTGTTGACCAGGAGCACCCCACAAGCTTTGTTGTTTCAGAGATGCTGTGACCCAGTCAGGACATAACAATTTGGCCCTTGTCAAAGTCGCTCAGGTCTCTACTCCTGCCCATTTCTCCTACATCCAATACATTGACTATGAGAACTGATCGCTTACCATCTAACCTACCCAGACCTCCATGTGCCCTTGTTAGGAGATGATCAGTGATTCATTTCACTTGTGAGTGGTCATAATGTTTTCGCTCATCAGTGTATGGTATTATAAAAGATATATATATATCTCTCTTACCACTGGGATTTTTGCCCATTCTTCCTTGCAAAACTGCTCCAGCTCCTGTAACGGTCCCAGCCTGCTGGAGCCGTCCCGTTTCATGTTTTCTGTTTGTCCGTGATTTGTTCATGTCCTTGTTTGGTCTTTCCTGTTCTTGTTTCAGTTAATCAGTTTATTCCTTTCACCTGTGTTTTGCCCCCACCTGTTTCTGTTCTCCTTGATAGTTTGTGTATTTAGTTTTCTCCCTTTTCTCCCTGTCCTGGTTGGTCATTATTTGCTGTCATGTTCCATGTTTGCTATTTTGATAGTTACATTTATTCCTAGTTTTCAGCTTGTTCTGTTTTGGTAGTGCACGGCACTCTGTTTTGTTTTACCAATTTCTATATTAAACGTTTTTTTCCCTGGACCACTGCACTTGCCTCCTCCTTGGACTTCCTCTCGCGCTCCGTTACAGCTCCTTCAAGTCGGATGGTTTGTGCTTGTGAACAGCAATCTTTAAGTCTGACCACATATTTTCTATTGGATTGAGGTCTGGGCTTTGACTAGACCATTCCAACACATTTACATCTTTCCCCTTAAACCACTCAAGTGTTGCTTTAGCAGTGTGTTTGGGGTAATTGTCCTGCTGGAAGGTGAACCTCCGTCCTATTCTCAAATCACACACAGAGCGGTACAGGTTTTGCTAAAAAATATCCCTGTATTTAGCACCATCCATCTTTCCCTCAACTCTGACCAGTTTCCCAGTCCCGGCTGCTGAAATAAATCCCTGAAGGATGATGCTGCCACCACATTGTTTCACTGTGGGGAGGGTGTTCTTTGGGTGATGTGATGTGTTGGGTTTGCGCCAGACATAGCGTTTTCTTTGATGGCTGAAAAGTTCCCTTTTAATCTCATCAGACCAGAGCACCGTCTTCCATACATTTTTGGAGTCTCCCACGTGCCTTTTTGCAAACTCAAAATGTGCCATTTAGTTTTGTGCTGAAAGTAATGGCTTTCTTCTGGCCACTCTGCCATAAAGCCCCACTCTATCTAGCGTACAGCTTATTATCGTCCTATGTACAGATACTCCAGTCTCTGCTGTGGAACTCTGCAGATCCTCCAGGGTTACCTTCGGTCTCTGTGCTGACTCTGATTAATGCCCTCCTTGCCAGGTCTGTGAGTTTTGGTGGGCGGCCATCTCTTGGGAGGTTTGCTGTTGTGCCATGTTCTTTCCATTTGGTTATGATAGATTTGATGGTGCTCCTGGGGATCATCAAAGATGTTGATATTTTTTTATAACCTAACCCTGACTTGTACTTCTCAACAACATTGTCTCTTACTAGTTTGGAGAGTTCCTTGGTCTTCATGACAGTGTTCGGATAGTGGTGCCTCTTGCTTAGGTGTTGCAGCCTCTGTGGCCTTTCAAAAAAGGTGTGTATATGTACTGACAGACCATGTGACACTTAGATTGCACACAGGTGGACATCATTTCAGTAATTATGTGACTTCTGAAGGTAATTGGTTGCACCAGAGCTTTTTATGGGCTTCATAACAAAGGGGGTGAATATATATATGCACATGCCAATTTTCCAAAATATAGTTTTATGTGTATATTTTTCACTTCTCCAACTTAGACTATTGTGTTCTGATCATCACACACAATTCAGATAAAAAAAACATTGAACTAAACGCTGTAATGCAACAAAATAGGTAAAATGCCCAGGGGGGTGAATATTTTGCAAGGCCCTGTAGGTACTGTGTAGATTAAGGGTCAAACCATTTACCACCCCCCATTTCAATATCTATCCTAGATTGGATTATAGACTTAAAACTGTCACTACATTTAATTCTAAATGATTTTGTAACTCATTCCAGTGGTAGGGTGCACGGTACTGGGAAGTTTTCCTCCTACTTCAGTACGGGTCTTAGGATCCGTCAACAAAAGAGTTTTGGGAGTATAAGCAATATTAATCAGTCGTCTGCAGGGAAATGTATGAACATAGATATACTGGGAGCTGCTGAATGGCCTTGGAAATAAAAATGTACCAGTGGCTTAGTCTCTGTACTCCAAACACATTTATTAAAATAGATGTACTATATTTACCCCAAATCATTACTTGCATACTTGAACCTACCGAATATTTCTAGATCCTTATCTGCCTGAGGACTGCCAAACCACAGAGTTTTTTAGACTTTATATTTGGGGAACTTAATGAGAAATATGTAAATGTGGTTTATTCTCTTTTTTGTACAATATTCTGTAATCTACATATACAAAAGGACTATATTACCTGTTTTTTTTATACAATAATGTTGCTATCAACAGTTTCCCTTTGAAAAGCTTGAGTTGCTTCAACAGTTTATCAATCTACATGCCTACTTCTGCTTGCCTGGACTTGCCCTCCTTTTGGCTATGTCAAAGAAACCAAGGCCAGTAAACAGATGTCTTTTTAAAACATAGCAACACTGTTATTGTCACTGACAGCCTTTTTTGCACATAGGATGATTGCCAGCATTTAATTCCCCAGGCAACGTTTAATCATTATGTTGTACGTTTAGGGTTTAGTGTTAACTGATGACCGTTGCTTTGTTAAACCAAATGTTGTTTCATTTCGGGTTGCCAGAGAAACCCAGAAGAGTAAGGAAAAGATACGGTTTATATTGGTAATCGAAGTGCAGCTTGTGGACATTTTGTCAAGCTTGTTTCCAATGACCAGATGTAAAATATTCCTATTTCAATCTACATCTAAAGCATATACATTTTCATTTTCTTTCATTCTCCTCCCTGGCTAATGCCTATTTCTGACCCTGGCCATGGCCCCACTATCCGAATGTGTTCCTTGGGACATTTCAATATGCTTCAATATGGAGTAAGTTATTATAAATATGGATGAGATGTTATTTTGTGGTCTGAACCACTCAACATTATCACAGTTGTTGAAATTTGATCCAGGACCAGATTTTGCCTTCTGCCCAGAGAAGGTGTTTCTTGACTTCCAGCATACAATGTGGCATCGTCCTATCTCCCCTCCTGGCCAATGCTTCTGTGCTGCTTTGCCAAGAAATGGGAGCCTTGGCACTGCACTATGTCCTCGGCACTAGACAAGGTAGCGTGTTACACTGACATAGCACATTGACCTGCCATCTCCCCCAACTGCAACTATTCAGAGGGCTGTAACTAACTCTCACTTTGTAATTGAACGTGTTGGGTGTGTGATCAGTGATTGATTGGCTTTGAAAGCAGCGTCAGGGCCAGGAAGTCGCACTGCTAGAGAGAATCCTTTGTCCAGAGAATTGGAAATGAAACATGCTCCCCTGCATAATAGACTGTTGTGCCTAAAGCCATGATCCAATTTCAAATTTACTAAAAACTCACATTGGAGTGTATGTGAGGTAGTGAAACTGTTTTGCTGTAGTCAATTGACCTGTAATCAGTTACTTCAAAATGGAGAGACACTTTGTATTAGAAGTTCATTACAGTATGTTGTCTTGGTTTGAGTTTGTATTTCCTTGCTAAAGTCTTTGACCAGGTTAGAAATAATGATTTTCAGTTGATATAATAGTATAAGAGTGTCCTTCAAATTTTGCTTGAGTTGAAGAATGTTCGATGTGCAGCAGTTAACGCTTTGTGGACCTGTGGCATTCTAGTTGTCAATTTCAGGTAATCTGCACCTTCCTGAAGCACCAATCCACAAGTTGGATTGGCTTGATAGGCACTTCCTACATACCATACGGTCAAGCTGCTCCCACAGCTCTATAGGATTGAGATCCAGTGACTGTGCTGCCCACTTCGTTATAGCAAGCAAGTTTATTTATATAGCACATTTCATACATAGAAGCAATTCAATGTGCTTTACAGTGAAAATAGA